>CM052166.1:5553546-5569869 GCA_028455555.1 Augochlorella aurata | reverse complement strand
GCCGGCCGAGGGAAAAGGTCAGAAATATCGGCGCTGCGCTCAACGTGTTAAGAGTATTTGACAGTTCCTCGATTGTCTGACACGGATTTGCTTCCATTTCCGCCCTTTCCCACTCCGCCATTGACATGCGCAGGAACGACATTACATAATATCAGATTGATTAGGCTATAGTAAAATTCTATTACAGCGCACGCATAATTGCATCAGTTACAAGATCAAATACAGTAAGAACTACTAACACTTTTACGCGAAATGGAGTTTCAATTGCAGAGAATTATATATCGTGAAATAACAATCGAATGTGAAACAATGTTTAAACTGGAATATCTGTTGAAATTTTGAAAATTATATATCCCCGTGCAGTGTGTCCTATTTGAGAACACTTGAACTCATTTCCCGATATTTTAAAATATCATTCAATATTTGAACGCGTCTCTCGCGGAGCTTTTTCCCAGAACACGTTAGCGATTCATTTAATTCAATTTGGTTAAAGTTCATGCGGACAAACCAAGTTGGTAAGAACAATTTCGGCGTCTCTTTGTTCGAGACGCTGACCAAAGCGGTCAAAATAATTTCGACAGCGTACACAGTCACAGATAAAACGATCCTTGCTGCATTCGAATTTCATATTCATGGGAGAGTAGTAGCAGCTCGAGACTGCACACGTGTGCGCACGTCGCTTTACACCTTTCTCTTTCTGGTTCGCATACGCGAGTAACATATGCCGCGTACCGAAGAAAAGTTATATATTTCGAGCATCGGCGTCGCGAAGTTTCGAACTTCCGGAAAGATGTCAGTCGCACAGCGAAAAAGTTAAACGAGATGTTTTCTCGCCATTATTTGCAGACGTCGCGATGCCGTAATTGGAGAAGTTGTCGTTAGAATTCTCAGTCCGACCGTCGTTACGGAGGCGCGTAACGTTCAAATTACACGGTCGACCTGTAAATTAGAGGACACCCGGTAGGCACCGGCGTAGGAACTCGATAACAAGCAGCGATCGTTCCCTGCCGATTCCATCGCCTTAACCGTCGATAGGTTGACGCAGGGGACATGTAAAATGCTCGGTGGAAAAGGGAGGATCGCTAGGCGGGGACTCTCCTTCAGCCGTTCTCCTTCCAAAGATTTATTTCTCGCGGCTGGTAACAGTGAAAAAGCTGTTCAATAGGAACTGCGTACTGGCGCTCGTCATTAGTCGGCGTTACGGTTTTAGATGAGTCACGACCGAGATACCTGTAACGGTAGAAAGGGCTACCCGCATTCTGGCCACTGTTGAAAATATCCGGCATAAAATAGTCGCTCGATGATGTTGCGATGCTATCTGCACAGGCCCCGCGCCGCACCGTTCCTACAATTAGCAGCGAAGGTCTTGTTACTTGTCGCCCCGCGCGATAGAAGTCACAGTCATCGTTGTCGCTGGGGATATTCACGGTGCGATTACCCGACCAAGTACTGGGAATCAGACGACATGCATCGGACATGACATGGTCAGCGATAAATTCACAGGATAGTCTGTAATATGCATTCTGCGATCTCATTTCGCCGACACAAAACGCATGTCTTTTACCAAAATTACAGCTTGCTGATTACTATGCCTGCGATCAGTTTTTTGGAAACCAGATACGACCGACGCACAGGTACACACGGTTCCATATGCTTACGTATTCTAAGAATCTCTGCAAAATCACCGTCAATAAGTACAATGTTTGTTATCCTTTATTATACTTATCAGAATGCAATAGCAATAACCAGTAAAACGTGGTTACGATCTGCAAATATGAATTGTCTCGTAGATTCATTTCAACCGTTGTTTAGAATACTTTATTGACGTCCTTGTGGTAGAATACAGGATATGGTCACATTTTCGCACCTGAGTAGCAGTTATCAACTCCCATGACGATGATCTGTAAATGTTTTAGAATGTCTTTTAGTCTTCTAGTGTTGGTAGTTGGTACGAAGTAAGGTGTAAAGTGTTACACATAAATTGTAAAGATGTAGAGAAAAATTTGTACTTTTATTTCATACTTTCATCTTTTATAGTATTTGCAAATGTATTCATTTTAGTAGTTTCCAACATGTTTCTTTCGAATATTATGAATGAATATTATAAAAGTTATAAGTTCAGATTCGAAATCAGCGCCATTAAAACCTTCGCGTCATAAATTAATTACCTCTTCGCTGTCACACTGAGTCAAAATCATCCACAACCTTTTTTAAAGAACTGATAAATTAATTCAGTGAACAATTAATTAAATACACTTGAAAGTGAAATATCGAGTTCTAATAAAGGAAACCATATTCTAGAATGTTCAAATTATATTCTAGAATTTTTGAATCTCAGTAGTATCGCTAATTTTTAAAAGACGTAGCACATAGATGTTTCACATACAAAGTGTGACAGGAGAGGTTTAAATCCGGGTGGTCTTTCTGTTTTGCCTACGTTTCCGGGATTTGGGACCATCGCGAGGCAGAAAAGAAGTGTAATAATCTATAAAATAGACTATAAAAATCTCTCACCAGCAATATCAGATTACGAAGAATCAATCACCTTACACTTGAGAACAAAGAATTGCGGATAAGAACAATTTAAACAGCGGGATGAGGCACATTCATCGTATTCGTGGGTCGTCTCGAGGAACCGAAAACGAGTCGACTCGTTGCTCCGTTCCTTTTACGCAGCTAAATTGCAACCGTAATCCTTATCACGCGAGAAACTCGTTCGCCAGCAATTTCGCCAACAACGAGGACTCATTGTGAGTTAGAGCTGAGTTAGAGGGTTTCTCAATGGCGTGCGCCTTGTATAGAGGTCTCGCGAGGATGCGAGGTCTGAATGAAATCACGATTATGCGGCAGAAAGCTGGCCACGGAATGTACAATGAATCGGCGATCGAGCAATAATTAAAATCACCGGTCGGTCGCGAGTGCACGCCGAGGATCGCGGCGCGCGCACGACAGCTGCGAGTAATATCGTCCGCGGGCCGTGCAAGAAAAAGAAAATCGTTACTCAGGATGGGAGACCGATCGGCATTCCTATCCCCCCGATCTTCCTAGAAACTTTGCCAGCGTGCCGGGTTGCAGCTGCACCGCGAGTTGGCAACCAATGTGATGCAACCCGTGATGCAACCTTAATGGTCCTCGGCAACCCTGCAGCCGCCGAGGACCATATAAAGTGTGGGATTAGTGCGAAAAATTACCCCGACTGCTTTTTAGTACTCACTTGGATCAGAATATACTTAGCTGTGAGCAACACTGTGGTTCTTGAAAGTAGACCGATCTAGGTAGAGTCACCATAAAATCACTTTGTGTCATTAAAAAATCAGTAAAAACCTCTGTCCTCCTATATTGAGCCAGACTCGGCATGGACTTTGCATTAATATGCATTATATTCATGAATAATACCACAATTACGTAGTACGTGAAGGTAACTTTAATATTTCTGAACTGTTTTATACAGGAGAATATGATTAAATTATATAATATTATAAGAAATTTCGAAATAAGAGGCAGCATTTTTTCTTGACAAAAAATAAGCTAAAATTTAAAGTAAATCAAATAATATCAGAAGAGAGAACACATTCCTGAGAAAACATCAAAGTGTGAACTATTTTCATGTGATCTATGTCTATTCCAACACTTGGACTATTATTTACTTGTGTGTTCGCATACTTAAATAAACGTATACGAACGGGACAAAGTACGGGAAGTACAAACATTAAGAATTATTTGGTAAATGAAAATGACTCCTAACTAATGAGGTGGAGGCCATCAGGAACTGCATTTTTAATGCCCACATTGTCAACCAGCTCATGAATTATTATATGAAATGCCTACAGCGAAAAACGTTCGCCATTAGTTCTAACGTTCCAAGCCCTGCTGCGCAAAATCTAATTTGAATCTAAACGCATCACTAGGCGAGCACTTCTTGCAAGATACGCTAGCAAACTCCAGCGGTGTGGTTACGGCGACGCGCGGCGGTGGATGCAACAGTTGTAATCAGGGACTCGTGTGCATGTCGTGCACACAGTGTTCGAGAGGCGAGTCGACCGAGCGAATCGCGTGCAGCAGGTCTATTAAAGTATTACTGTCGCTTGCCCGGAGCTACCTTTTCCGAAGGACAGTACAGCCTAGCATCCTTTCGGATCGGCATGGACAAATAGAACTGCTCGCCAAGTCCTCTTCTTGGAGGCACGAACGTCCTTTCCGCCGACCTTCCCACCGTGGCCACGTACCACGCGTGGTGGGCCGCGTCGATAGCTATTGCCGCAGCTGGAATCAAGGTCGACGAACGATATCGCTACTCAACTTCGTGCCGCCTCGGTTTTTTCTCCACCTTAACGCTATTAATCGTTTTCTTGTGCCCGGCTGGGAGACCGTTGGTGCCGTACTTCCTCTTGAACTTTTAATTCAGTCTCAAATGAAACAAGCGTATCCCAAGCTACTACGCTCTTCCAATTTCTTCGAAAGAATCTTCGCAGCCCCAACTGACGCCCGCAATCACTGCTCTGCTTGTCGAAGACAGTTTAAATTAAAGAAGTTCGCGATGATTTCTTAATCGACTAGCCCTCGATCTCGCGACTTGTTTAATTAATGTCTCGGTTGTATTAGGAGACAGTTTAATTCACCTTAGGATGAAAACTCGCGTAACGCCATGCTGGGATTGAACCGTAACATAGTACGTGCCTTGATTCGTCGCGCTTTTATTTCATAACAGATCACATGAAACTCTCTGAACATTTTCTTTGCCTTGGGAGTACTTTAAACTGCTTTCGTAGGCATACAGGAAAACAGATCCTGCACATTCGACTGTAACAGAATTGCAACTACGACTATAAAAACTCGACTTGCACGAAGCAATATGTGCCTTTGTATAAGATAGAATCTTCATTTCATAGTTTCGGTTGAACACATAATTTTTACGTGGGTCTCTTCGTCCTAAATGTTCTAAATGTGCTCTAGATTGCTTTCGTAACCATACATAGTAGGCGTGGCCTCATTGCTCTCGACTCGTGCTGAAGATAAACTCTTCATTTCCTGGTTCCAGTTGAACAGACTCACGAAACCCCGGAAACGATGCAACAATTTATGAATCGGCAACTCGATGATTAGTCGACAAAACCACCAGGCAAACTAACTAGTCTTGCGTTCTCGAGCGCGCTCGTTCTCGCGTCGATTATAATGTTCGTCTACGCACGAACCGGGAAGATGATCGTCTCGACACCACAAAATGTTGGGTCCGTTAACTGGGCAGCGCGCTAAAAATCAGGCCCCGCCGGCGATAGTAGATGAGACGCATTAAATTATACGGTTTCGTGGGGAAAGAAAGAAGGACTGAGGCTCGAACGTTTCTTGTCGAATGGCACCTCGGCGGTTTGCCGTCTGAAAGTAAAGGAGACCGGCGTAACGAAACGACATCTTTCTGCTAATAATCAGCAGCGCAAGCCTGAAAATCTTGTAAAGGGTGCGGCGTCAATTATTGCCGCGGCTACAGAGGAAAAAAGGAAACGACGGTCGGCTATGAAGGAAAGAATGCCAGTCAGACATCATAAGATTGGCTTCGATTCATCCTTTGTACGAACTGTTGCGAAATTCCCCATCTCCGCTTAGCGTCCGATAGGATAACCGAGAATATAAGGTAGATACGGACAAACTGCTTGTGTAGTTAATTAAACTTCGACGTTTCACTGTAAAATAATAAAAAGACCTTGTATGATTGTCCGTTTTAACCCTTTGCGGTCGAGTGGCGACTCTAAGGCGCCGCTAAAAATGATCATGTCACGTTTCAAAATAATTTTTACCAAATTTACTTATATTCAAAAAATTGTTAAGAGCTGTTAACTGTTTTACAAGTCAGAAAATTCAATTCCATAATGTATAAAATGCTCCAAGTTATATTAAAATGGAAACACTATGAGTCTGAACAAATATTTTGGATTTCCAATTAAAATGGCTCCGACTGCAAAGGGTTAAAAGTATATTTCCAAATTCATAATAGGAGACTAATAATAAACTAGGAATAATATACATATCTTTATGAAATTTCTCTGACATCCACAAATTGCTTTCCACGATAGTAGAGAATCTGTTTGATATTATCTGTTACTATTAATTTAAGGTACGACGGTATACAGAAATGATTGTAAAAGTATGCGAATCTGTCGATCTTGACACAGAAAAGTTTCATTATCCCTTTTTAAAGTTTCCAGAGTATGATTTTAGAACACGTTGTAAAAGCTCCATCCTCCGTTCAAGATGGCCGAAAGCCAAGCTGATGGCCAGGATACAGTGGGTAGCTCATCAAGCGTCCCAGATCAAGTAGCTAGGAAAGAGAAAGAAATTTCATTCGAGCGATCCCTGATATTCGGCCGTAACATATGATCTCGTTGCGATATGATATCTCAACCCTGTCAATATCAGGTGTCTAAGCTCTCGACCACTTTCCGGATGGTACTAGCGTCATTCCTTCGACCCTCCACGTATCTTCCTTCTCATACCACTGCCTTCGGCCGATTCCCAGCCGGCTTTCCTTTACCCCTTTCCCTTCAATCTTTCTTCCCCCTTCCCAAGCAGCTTCGCAAAGGAGCCTTGCGAGTTGACAAAACTTTTGAACTGTCGATCGATGCGAAACGGAAGAGAAATTCTGAACTGGAATTGCCACTTGAATTTTGTCTTCTTCTCAGTTCCAAATTTATCAGAGAGCGACACAACCCGAAAAATAATTTTGTTAATATCGAAGTACAATGGCGTGCATAATTATAGACTTAAAGTAATTTTTACATTGTTACCGATATCTAAACGAGAACTTGAGGAGATATCACGTTTGTACATTTCTATTTTCTAGTATTTCAAATATAGAAATATACAAATACGATATTTTGTTAGGTGTCTTTTAAATATACAGGACGACTCAGCACCTACAGTGCTGTGAATAATTATAAAGTCAAAGTAACTTTTACATTTTCTACAGATATTTAAACAAAAACCAAGAAAATAGCTATATTTGTATATTTCTATATTATAAATAATAGACAATAGAAATATACAAATATGATACATCGTTAAGTTTTTGTTTAAATATCACTAAAAGTATAAAAGCTATTTCGAGTCTATGATTATTCGCATCACCGTATAACTGTCCTCGCGTTTTCCTTCGTCACGAAGCCTCTGATGCTTGTCCACAGATTTCAATTTCACCGAATACATTATGTTCCGTGGCGGATTTATTGAAACAATTCCTAAGATATTTTTGTAATCTTCATGTGAATAAAAATTCTTATAAAAAAATATATTGAACTAATTTGTTACATATATGTAAGTGACAGTACTATCCTCGCTATTAACCTATTAGCATATTTACCTACTAACCAGCACTATTAACTAGTATGTTTACAGCAGCTGTTTATGTCAGTCAACTTCGAGCGTGTTCTATGAATTTTTACAATGGAGAAAACTGACGGGCAAAGAATTTAACGAAATTTCTTCTACCGATTTCTAGTGACTCTACATTCACAGAACACAGTACAACTGGCGATAACATATGAGTTCATAAGTACATCATGAAAGCAAGTCAACAATCTTGGAAATAACGCTTCCAAAGCGAACGGAATGCAACCTATTTTGACAGATAAATAACAAGTTTGTGTTTCTTATACAAATTCCGGGTACATTTTTACATATTGTACAAGTTTACACTTCTTTCGTAACTCGCGACAACGTGACAAAGACGTTTGCTGTTAACAAACAATGTTGTTACTAGTTCTCGCCACTATATTCCCGCAAGTATAGTAAAGGGTACTAAACATTGTTCTTATTGATGATAATTTTGCAGAGGTCCCTCTCATTAGTGTGAGAGGTATCTCTACAATGGAAATGGTAACAATAGTAAGGGCGAACTTTGAAGACATGGCACACCGATCAACCTAAGGGCACCCCTAGGTTCCCAAAGCCAGCAGTCGACCCGTCGCGATAAACACCTGACAGGTTCGCGTGGACGCGACAAGGTAATTAGCAACGGATGTCGGCGTAACGAGAAGCCGACTGCGAGGAGCAAGAAAGATATTCAGCAGAAAAACAAAAGGTATCCAGAAGTAAAACGCTAAGCTCGGCCGGTGCACCAGCCAATTTGAAAGGAAAGAGCCGGTCCCCACAGAGGGAACTACGGAGACATAATTCTCGGACTTGCCAGCGGAAAACGTTGCCACGGTTGAGCGACACTGCCGGTCCGGATGACTGGCCGGTTAAGTTGAAATACCGGTCCCATCCTAGCCGGCTAGTCCAGCTCCAACTATCGTGCTCCGATAGCTGTTCCAGCTTCCGTGAAGCTTCAGGCACGAGCAACTCCCCTTTACCTGCGAGTCGAGCGAGAATCGACTGGTCCGAGGTGAAGAGAGGAACCGGTGATAACCAGGCGGAGGGTAGAAAAAGCAGGCGAATCGAAGGACGGACAGAGAGCGACGAAAGAGGGGAGCTGAAGAGCCCTTAGCGGCCTCGCAAACCACTTTTCTCTGGGCATAGATGCACTCTTACCTATCCGACTTCGGCTGGTTTCGTGGCCGCTCGTGAACCTTCGGGCACGCGAGAACCACGCGCATCAAGGTCGCGGCCGTCTACCTTTCCCCGACGGCAAGTGCATGCATTGTGCTGCTACGTCGTCGCTAGCCATCGCGGCCGAGGCGACTGCCCGTCTTTATTTCCAGGATCGGATCGCGCGACTCACCTGTGATCTTCGCTCCAAGTGTCATTGCCCCGTTCAATGCGCTTCCTCTTATTACCAAACTGTTTCGCATTGGTCCACATTAATTGCCAATGGGACGTCTTTATTTTCATCGTAATTTGCCGTGATATTTTAATCTTTTGTTTTTCGAAATAGATATGTTTAGCAACAACCTGTACTAAAGTGTGCAATGACTCACGGTGATAACATTTCTTAAAACGCCGATAATGGTTTATAACTTCATATTATAATTATAAAAGATGAATAAAGTAAATCAGATACCACTGACGTAAACATTGCTTTTAACTTATAGTTACATAGTCACAGTTAACTAGAAAACATCGTAACTAAGGTTGCGTCCTAATTGCATGTTGTATAGCGACAAATCCGGCAGACCGATTAACACGACAAAAAACGAACACAGGATAATTTATGGTCGTCACGCATCGTTTTGGACGCGACCGTAAGATATGTTTTGTTTGTTCCTTGTTGCGTTGATCGGTCGGTTGGACCACAGCGATTTTTTCGTTGTGTAACTGTAACTAGGACATAGCGAAATACTGTAACATGTCTGTCTATATCACTTCATTTCCAACACACACACGTGCGCGCGCGCACGCACACACTTTTGTTTAGCTTCTGTTTATTATAAAGCAAACTGTGCACGAATCCATAAAAAAATTAAAGTTGGCTTTTTATAACAACTCTTAAATAAGTTTTTTGTATGCATCATTTTATTTTTCCTACTTTTTTACAATTTCAAGGATATGAATCCAATCCCGTAATATTTTTTACAGGATTTTCTTTAGAGCGCATCTACAGTGTAAAAAAGAGAATTGGATGTTCCTAAAAAATTGCATATTGGCCAGCTTGTTGAGAAACGGGACCACTGTGTGACTTCCCCCATTTGGTTCACTTTGAGTCCCTAACCTAGGAATCTATGTATTCATCAACCTTCAAAATTTGAATCGCGCATTCTGAAAAATATGGCGCTTTTAGCAAAAATCTGTTCTACATTGTACTGTAACGTGTCACATGACTATTTCGCTAGAGAATGGTGGACACCGTTTTTTCTCTTTGCCAGTATAAGAGTCAACTGAACGATTACTAATAGAGGAAACGATTACCTTCTTGAAACTTTATGCACATAGCACAGGAACATCTGCACGAAGAATTTCGCAGGAGCCCGCTAATCACCGTTGTTACTATCTTTTCGATAATGTTATAGTGAGCGCGAGGTCTTCTCTCAGCGTCCTCCTGAAACATTGTGACGACGCCATGACGGCGCGCGTTAAGAACGACGGATATTAACGTTGGGAATTAGTGTAGCCATTAACGAACTTCTGTCGGCCTCGAGTGTGAAGCAGCGCTGAAAATAGCCGGCCATAAAAATTCTTTACGGCCGGCTGCGTAAAATATTATTGCGCGCGGGATGTTTATGCGCGACGTAGGCGCCGCGGCACACCGCGCCGCAGCGAATGAACGGTTGCGCGATATCCGATGGTGCACTTCAGGCTGTCGATATCAATCCTCTTTGTATTCTGTCTATCTATGCTTGCCGCAGTAAAAGTTTCAGTATCCATCTCCGTCTCGAATAAAATTCGATGATGAACAATACCGTAGAAACGGCGGTGGAGCAGAAAGCTGCTGACTTTTACTTCGGCCTCGCCCCAGAGGGTAAGAACGAAATCGATCCTCGTAAAGATCGCATGGCTCCCGTTGCTGAGGTGTGCCGTCGGTTCTGTGCGGCCCTGCCCGAAGGTGAGGGCACCGGCAGCGGCAGCCTCTGCGCATTGGAGGAGCTCGGTCCAGAACTAATCGTCAAAATATAAGCGGGCCTACCGAGCCACCTGCTCGCTTTGAAAGGGTACCAGTTTCCTCTGAACGCGTCGGCAGGAAGAGGATGCGCAAGAAAGACAGGGAGGGAGAGAGAAGGGAATAGGATACGCTCATATCGCAGGAAATTACGAAGAAGACGGTGTGTGTGCGTTCTCCTACCACGAGAGTTGCGACGCGTTGCTCGCATTATACTTAACTCGTCCGTCTGGTACACATACACGACTGGAATTTTCTCTGCACACGAACGTACACAGCCTGCGCCAGTACACCGTCGTGTATCGACGATATATCAACATAGGAATAAATGACCGTGCGGGTACGTAGGACTTGGCAGCATCTAGCTAACGGTAACGCAACATTAGGAGCGTGACCACGATGAATTTAACGAGGATTAATAATGCTCCCTGATCACCTTGGTCATAGAGACCATGCAGTCAGCGGACCGTATTTCGAAGTATCCAGGAGCACCATAAACGCTCACCACGGTCATTGTTGTACAGAGTTATAGGCGTACTATAATTATTTCGATGTTGCGAAATGCTTTCCTGGTAGTGTTGCTGACCGATTGCAGACTCTTAAATTTGCTACGTAACTGAATCGGCTATAGGTGCGCGAGGACCTGATTATCTAGTTCGATGGAAAGCAGCGCTAATGATCAGGTAAATTACCGTCACGGACCCCTCGGAAACGTAATCCACGCACAATAGTCTCTGCTGTAGTTCGGTGGAGGTACCTACTGGACAAGTATTTCGCTTCGCTTCAATAGAGAAGATCGAATTCACTTGCTTATGTAGCGTCTATCACGAATTTCGATGACGTGTACCGGTTCGAATATTGCTGCAATGTATCTTTGACTTTAACTACTTTTTCGTTGGACAATGAGAAACACCTAAAACTTCATGAACGTTGGCTCCATAAAGTATATTGCAAATTACATATACAGTTTAATTATGGTTTAATTACAAATTAATATATAGTTCTTGCAATTGATCGATCATCACTTTATATGTGTTTTTTTTTATTTTCACTTTGTAACGTTTACTCAGCATGTTGGACATTTATTAATTACTTGGAAGATATAGTAAAGGCATCGAAAGTAATAGCAAATGATCCCCAAGAGTATAATGTACTTTGGCTGTTCGTAAACAGTGCACAAATTCGCGAAAGAAAGCTACGAATTAATTTGTAAAATGGCAGAAAATTGTTAAATAGTAAATCTATACATTAATAAGTTTCCCGATCGCTGTATCATGTAAAATCATCGTTGAAAAAGTTAAAAGATGAATTGGAGGCTGTATATATTACTTTCTTTTTCAAAATGTGACAAAATTATTCTCTTTCAACATGTGAATTCGAAATGATACATTTACATTTTACATTTCTTAATTACTGGCATTGAAAACTACTTTGAATATTCGTTAAATTGTATTTTTCAAGATGATAATGTTAGCTGTCATCGCGGTAAAGTGGTAAAAGACTACTTACGCCAAGAAGATATTAAAACAATATTAAAACACATCTCGATCCTATTGAAAGCATATGGGCAAAACTTAAAAAGCTCATTAACGAGAAAAAGCCAAGAAGCAAAGAAAAGCTACTTACTCAGGTCTTGATCGGAAACTTCTTTCCAGTATTTGCGCTAATCAAAAACTTTAATCCATGCAACATTTTGTTGTTCCACTTACGTGTAATTGATAATACATCCTCTGTACTTAATTGTCCATTACTTTGAATTACAAAGAACATTGTTTTATACTTGAAAGTAATCAATGGTTTTCGTCAATTTCGTACCATGATGCGTATAATGTCCTGCTCTTATATATAAACTAATCTGTATACAAAATGCTTCCAGCCCATTTACCAATAAGTAATAACTATAATAATTATTATTGGGCAAGAATAATGAACGATTAATCATTTGAATCATTAGCCATAGCGTACAATTACTTCAATCAAAAGAAATTCCTACTTCTATCACTAATTGCTATTAACAATTCCGTTTCGATCGCGTTTCACTTCGTACCATTAATCGAACAATTCATTCGCAATTAACTGCCGATATTTATTCGAGGATAGATAGATCTGATCAGCGGATCTATGATAATGTTGTTTACTGTTTTTACGATCCTGCCCCGGTAGCCATGCCCTTAACCGATAAGCAGGGCAGACTGAAATCTTCGCGAAACACAGATGCGCGACGAATAGAAATTTTATGGTGTTTGTTCCATGGGGGTAACCTTCTTGTAGGACGGCTCGTATAGAAGTGGGCGGATAAACGATTTCCGGTAGCGTCTTTCCGGACCGGGCTCGGAATTCCAGGCGTACGGCCGCGGACCACCTGATAGGTGCACCACCCGGGGATTTTAAATGGATGCCGAAGGGAGCCGTACGTCGGGAATTAAATGGCAACTAGACGGAGACAGGGGCAGGACGGTAGCGTGAACGAAGAGGGGAACGAGGTGGCCAGGAGTTGGAGAGAAAACAGCAAGTTGCAACAGCTTGCCCATAGTTCAACCCCGGTACAGTTTCGTGCTCGCCGTGAATTTCAATGCGGTTTACACGCCGAGCCATATTCTTCGAGCTGTAAATTGCCCGTCCGGGCGAATCACATTTGTTTCCGACTTGTCTATCTTTCTCTACCTACCCCGTAGCCGTCGTTCAGACTCCCCGGAGAGTCATCCTCTCCCCTGTATACACGCATTACGTATAATGTATGGATTTTTTCTCGAAATCGAGCGAATCAGATCACAGTAGAACATTGTGACAACGAATTTATTCGGTTAAAAACCGAGGGCTAAAGTAGTTGTGCGTGACCGAAGGTTTCTTTGGTTTGTATTTATTTTATGTATGTGTGGACACCAATAGAAAAGAAAGTAAAGTAAACTGGTCGGTGTTCGTTTCATCACCGGGTGTCACAGGAATAAGGGCTGGAAATATGATTTTAGCCTCGTAACTGTTGCGTTTGCTATAATTATTATTACACTAATTATATCATTACGTTATTATATTATATTACTATATTATACTAATTTCCGAAAAATCTCTAATCACGGATTCTATATCCACGGGAGATCTGAATTAACTCCGGTGAACACGCGGGTATGCATAGATTCTAAAATATTACTTAATGCAGTAGATATTACTATTTTATGGTTTGCAACTTCAGGTGATCAGTTACGTGTTACCTGTGATGCGTATAATTGCAGGAAAAAGTTTCAAGAATTTAAAACGTCGTCTTGTATCACTGATCTTGTGTTTGTGGTAGGGTGTTGCTAGGAGGTAATTCTTGGTATAGTAATCTCCATTTTATATTTACGCATGTCCGCTATTAGTGGATTTTTGTGAATATGGTTAAAGATTTTTAGTAGAGACATAATTATATTCTGATAATTTTATATTGTCAATGTCGGTCGAAAACTGATGGTGGAGTTGTGCGTATGTGCACACAGCATTCAGTTTCTTCAGAGTGTTAACTAATCAATTGCTCTGGTTCGAAAAAATCGTCTGTTTTCTCTAATGTACGTACTCACACATGATTCTCGAAGAAGGCAAGGATCACGAAAGGATATATTAGGAAAAATCAGAAATGTTCTGTAAGGATTGAATCGTTGGCCCGCTGTTGGCGCTTCTAGCGTTGTTCGTTTCGTGAAATTAAACTCCTTTGCTTTAGCACACTGCCCGTTAACAACAGTTATACGAGTGTAATTTCATTTATGTCAGGACAACCATAAGCCCCTGTTGTTCGAGCACGTCGTAATCTTCCTTCGCACGGACACTGTTCGAAGCACCTTTGTGTCTTCGGTATCGCCTCATCCATCCATACCTCCAGCCATACGGTCTCGTCAGGAGGCCATCATCCGCGATCCAACGAGATAATAACATTGTTTTCTTTTTCGCCCGGCTGGGAACAACTAATTCGCTTTGGCACCTCGGTTCCCTGTGGTGGTTCCAGAGCAAAAGCACGCAAGGCGTCGTCTTCGGCCTGGTAGGCTACGGAGAACAAGCGAGAAAAACGTACGACCGTAATATCGAGGATACCGTACAGATAGGGGCCTGCATATAAAAACCACTCCCTTCGTATCGTGGAAAAAATTTAATTAAAACCGATAGCTCTTGCAGACCGCCGCCGTTGCCTATATGCTGTACAAACCGACGGAAGATGGAATCATCAGACGGATGGGGCGGCTGGCAGACCTGGTATTTGATATTTTCTGACCGCAAACATAAACTGCATGTTTTCAGAAAATTTCCCCGGAGGACAGAGGCGCTTGTACACTGGCGCACACCCGTGCATGCTTGTGTCCGTACGCATGACCGCGGTAGTATAGTTAATCGGGTGTTAAACGAACGCGCGATCGACACAGAAACCATCGTGTAAATTGCGTGTTCATTCCTAATTGACGCGTCCATAATAATTAGCACAATTAATGCGACCGGGCTGTGTGGGATTCGTCTATGAATTAATGAGCGTTCGAAGGCATTGCGTTTTTCGCCCGAGCCACGCATTACGCGCTCGATCATCGATATGAAACGGCGAATAGAGTTCAATTTGCAGTACTACGGCAATGGCTCGATTTTTATTACACGAGGTAACGTCTTCTAACATATTGTTGCGTATTGACTGGAGGGTACAAACCAGGGAAGTGCCTTGACTCTCCAAGGACAGGGGTTACAGAGGAGGAACAGGGTGACGGCGAAGCATGCATGTTGGTGTAAAATTGATAGACCTTAAAGAAAGGCGGTTCCACCGCATGTTCGAATACTTAATCGAGTTCGCTACACCGGGGTAGAATATCGAGCGCATCACACACTAGACACGCAAGAAGTATATCATCGGCCGAACGGGTATATGCCGAAGAATTACGGCGGACTGCGGACCTTTTTACGGCCGCGCGAAACAAGTTTAACTGGTGTTTTCCTTGGTTTTAACGGAGACTTTAATTTAAAGTTAACTTGTATACGGTGTCGGCGTCGTAACCCGGACGATAAATACGAGAACTAGTGGCGAGCGGTAGAAGAAGAGGAAGAAGAAGAAGAAGGCACGGCCGGACGTGTAAGTCGTGAAAACGCAACACAAGACCCTTCGAAACCGGCTGGTGAATATTTCAGAACGGAAAGCTTTCCCCGGTCTATGCAGAAATTTTTCCGCGACGCCAGCGAAACTTCTGTGTGCGTTTCGCCCGTCTAGAACGAAGATAGTGCCGGGTGATTAATTAAACCAACAAAGTAGATTTACCTTGGATCTCGTTCGAGCGGGCTCGACCTACAAGAGAAATAAAACTCGCGCAGCCGATTCGAAGTGCTCACAATGAATAAAAGTTTCCGAGCAGTCTGCCGCGTGTTATGCGTCTTGGATAACTGGCAAACGAAATGGAAAACGTAGCGAGAGAATACATCGGCGAATCGTTCGCTCGCTCGGTGTAGTTTCTAATACGTTTTCCCAGAGTGCTGCGCCCGAACAGCCGAAACGGGCCATCGCAAATTCTAAATTACATCCTGCCTCCTAATGCCATACATTAAGTTTAAAGTTCGATATAATATAGTAATAGCTGTCGGCCCCGGGGCGAGGAACACCTACGAGCAACCTGTCATTAGTTGCATACGAGATAAAATTCCAGATTGCGTGGCTTCGCTTCTACGTCGCGCCACCTCCAGGACGTAACGGGGCGAGCTGCGGGGAAAAGAAGGTATCCCGAACTTTTATTGCTTCCTGAACAGTGCCGCACGCGGTCAATTCTACTTCGAAGACCGACACGGCCGATTATGCCTGCTGCCCT
>CM052166.1:5501366-5547194 GCA_028455555.1 Augochlorella aurata | reverse complement strand
TCTTACCCTTTTCCTCTTTTGATGGCTTTCTATTCTCGTCCTTCGCGGTGTAGATGATTGATTCACTCACTGCCGATATCAACGTTACTTTCGAGAATCATTCTCCACCATGATTGTGAAAGATACTGGAGCAGGTTACTATGGGGTAAACAATTACTGTGCCTTTAGTTTATTTTCGAGCATAATTAACTGTATGTTTATCGCATAAAACATATTACATTTTTTGTTCAAAAATAAGCAAAATAAAAAAATAAAAACATTTAGTATGTCCCATTCTATAAATATAAAGTCAATTACGCCCGAAAACAACCGAAAGGCACAGCAATTTTATTCTCAATTATTATTAAAGCTGGCTGTACGCGTATTTGACTGTCCTTCAAGTACACTTTTCACAAAAACGGAGCCTCCTTACGCAGTTTCAGAATATTTCTGTTATGAATTTCAGATCGCCGAGTCCACGCAAGTTGGTTTAATCGAGGGATCCTCCAAAGTCAAATCGACTATAATTTGGCTAAAATAAGGATAGGAATGATGATGAGAATTATCATTGCTGTTTTCACGCGTGTTGAGCTTATCGCCTCTGAAATCGAACGGCCGTCGTTCCGGCGCGGCAGGCAGGCAGGAATTTACGCCGTGACTGTCTCAATTAAAACATGAACAGGGAAGGTTGATTTAATGACCGCTAATTATTGCATTTGACTCGACATATTTCAACGTTAAACCGGGATAAATAAAGGTGAAAGCACAGGGCAAAAAGTAAAATCCGGTGAATCGACGCGGACAAGACAAATAATACACTCCTGCGGAGCGTGTCGTTGCTCGAATTTCTTGGCGGAATTTTTGCGATCACGAATACTGCGAGAATTTCGCTGAACTGCTTTACGTCCTGTTGCTCCGATGTCCCTCGCTTCTGTTACAATTGCCTGCCGCGTCGGCAAGAAAATCGAATTATCACCGAGCCACGGCAGAGAAGACCTTTCTATCAACCTCCGTTTGTGCTTTGTATCGTGCGATCGTCTATATAATATCTTGATGAAATTACTGCCAAAGTATAATATTCATTGACACCATTAATTATAGAATAACGATGCACAAAGTGATGTCGATAGGGATTTTGTCGATCCATGGTAAACAATAAACAGAGTTAGTAAATCGTTTACTAATGATTTGTTTTCTATTATTATTTATTTACTTATTTATAAACGGGAAAATCCATTAGAGTACACATTACGAGATATTAGTGCGGTGATTACAATAGATTTCGACATCTAGCAATACAGACACTAAGAAGATCAATTACAGTATTGTACATAGTACACCTAGACATTCGCTAGGGTAGTAATTCTTAGGCTAGTGCTCTTGATGGATCATAGAAGTGAAAACAAGAAAGGAGTAGAGTTCAACTCATTAAGACATTCAGAACTTTAAAAAGAAAAGCATTGTCAATATTACTCTCCTAGATTCAAGGGACTCAAGCCTAATATTCACGTCACATGCGCATTGTTATAATCCGTATAATGCATGGGACTATTAAGTTTATATGCACCCAGTCTGAGAAAGCTGTGATGCAACCCTTCAACAATACGCTTAAATTGAATCGGATTCGGCCTCCGATGCATATTCCAATTTAGATCTAACCAGAGTAGAGTAGTGGAGCCGGTTACTGTGTGGAGCGACCAATTGCAATGGCTTTATTCCTTTTATTTTGTGTATTTTTTAATTGAATTAAATTTTTGTATCCTTTTACTTTCTTAATTTTTGAACATAAAAATTTAATATGTCTTATTCGATACATATGAAGGTATTATGCAATTGGTCACCCCATAGTAACTGACACCGCTACCCTACAATGCAACAACCTACATTCTTGAAGTCAGATGCGCGTTCCTTAACAAAACCAAGATACCATATTAAGCCTCATTAACAATTTCGTGAAGGAAAATTCGGGGAAAACGTAAATCTTACACCTAAATCGCGCACCTCGTAGATCACTAACATGTCATCTTTGAGTAAATCTGAGGAAATTCTCCGAGTGCAAAGAGTTAAATATCGACGATTTTTCGAAAATCGTTGTGCATGCAATTCACACGAATTAATTATAAGAGTTCTTTTAATTTGATGCATTCAAGGAAGAATGCTATTATAAAATTTTCTGCGATGCTTAAAACTGTATACAAAGGGATTAAAGGTAAAGTGTACTTGATTGCATTACATTGCTCGAGACGCGTGCAGAAGCAAGTTATTGAAAATCGATCGGCTTATGAAGCCGTTTCCGCGCTCCGCGTACAACAAATTATAAAATTTGTAATTTCAGTTCCCGGATCGAGCATACATTAATTGGGAACGTCAGCGCTGGCAGGGTAAAATTTAACAACGACGCGAGTAATCAGTGTTTCTCGGATTGAGCTTTGCGGATCTTCGATTTATGAAAAGTCAATAATCCCATTCATTAAGCCCAAACCGATATCGATGATAGATATATCCTCATTTTTTTGTCATTTACCTACATGAAAAATGATTCCAATTAGATGACCCGAGATTATGATGAATCACTGTTTTAATTTTATACGAGAAAAGCGATGAAAACTTGAGCTCGGGCTATTTATAATTTTTAAAAGATATTCATCCATTTTATGTTGAGCACAAACCAAGTAGACTTCCACGGAGAGTAGTAAAGTAACATTTTCAACCAAACATCGATTATTCAATAGTATTCATCCTGTAACTTTAACTGACTATTCTCATTGAACAAATTTTCCAGGATCGTCATTTTGATCTTGCAATCATAAAATCAACAGTACAATTTTATTTCTGTAATAAACATGAGACGCGCAACAGAAACGCCTAAAAGGAGGATGCTAAAAAGTGCTAAAGTAATTTGCGGCAAAGTAAAAGTGCCAAAGAGTATCACATTATTTTTCAAATCCCACAGTTTCATAAACTTGTAATTGTTTGTTGCAAAAGTGATGGGAAAGTTATGAAAAATGTATACAGAGTTTGCTAGTGCTATAAAATCCAATTCTATAGTACCTTATATAGTAAGTTGGTCATATAACCAAAATATTTAAATAAACAAATAAATACGAAAATATCAGAATTCTCTGTTATCCAAATACGTTTTACGTGTAACCACTGAATAGAAATGAAGTCTAGCTCTGTAATTATTATAAATCTGTGCTATTAAGCGAACATTTATGTTACTCTCCACAGTCCGGATAATCAAGTTTCTACTATACTTTGAATTCGAAGTGGCCGTTTCCGTTTAAATAACTAACACAGTGTCCTGGAGCTTGTTTTATTTGGAAGCATCCGAATAAATTTATTATTTGTGTAATATGAAATGTGGGATCTCTTATTACTTACAAATTCCGAGGAATTTTTTATAGAAATCCTAAAAACAAAAAATTTGCAGAAACGTGTTCAATCGAATAGTGCAAATTCTGATCAATAAAACTAGTCCATCTTTTCGAATCATCGGACATTTTACATTACACGACCTACTTTTATTAACCCTGCTAAATGGTTTTCTTTGTGGAATATTCAATTGTTCTATCTGGAATAAGATTATCAAGATTTGATGTGTGTACTTTCTCAAGTGTCACGTTAAGAAGGTCGTGAGCAATTTTAAAATCTGTCAGTAGGCGATGTAATATGCATAGTATTTGGAACAATTGAAACATTTATCAGTTGAAGTTGATGTCACTACAAAGTTATCTGAAGAAAGGAAGAATGCAAAATAATAACAATTCTTCCTATTCAGTACATCCCATTTCGTTTTAGACGTGGATCATAGAGTACTGTGTAATGAAATATATTACGGAACAACAATATTAATTGTTCATTAATAACAATTTCAGCAATATACTTTTAGATATTATATAAATATTGATTGTTCCTTATATAATACCGTTTGAATTTTCCCATTGCATACAGTCATTTCGAAGTTATAATACCGGAAATTTTCACAATTTTTCTGTCGACTTTGCAATAAGAAAATGGTTTGTTTGTGGAACTACCGGAGCCACAAAATGATGTTATTAAAATTTAAGTGTCCGAAGGATTACAAATTTGCTACTTTTTTATCATTGGTCTTTTAAGAATCAATAAACTTATAATCCCTTTCTAATATGCGCGAAATAAATGACCGGTATTTAGAAGCTACACTCGATGATTTCAATAAACCGTCATTCAGCAGCAGTATTATAAACAGCCGTTTGAATAGTCCACGAAAAGTTGAAAATACTGTAAAAAGAGCATCACGACGAACCTCTGAATTCACCCTTGTATCTTCTGTCTCGCGTCGACAATAAATTTCGCCCTGATACGATGGCCGCCGCTTCAGCCGGTAGTTCATTTACGGGGAAAAAATATACTATGCATGCGCGAATATTCGAATTTGCATTTAGATCAGGTTTCCAGCATTAAAAAAATTGAATTAAGGACCATGGATGCACTCGTATACGAAAATGATTATGAAATCAGAGTCGCACGATTAAGCGGCGAAACGGAAAAATGTGTAATACCTAAAGAAAACGTATATCGCGACTGTTCCTCGTTTATCATGGAACGAAAAGATCGATTGCGTGATTAATTTGCAAATAACATGGCGAATGGTATGTGAGAGCATCCGAAAAATAAAACACGCATCCAACGTCAGACGAACTAAAATAATTACGTGTACAGTATGCATTAACAATGTCATATCAAACGCGCTCTGAAATTCGCACGCTCTTTATCAAAGCGTGACAAAATCTATTTTTTGTATCATCGATTCAGCAATAGTGAAAGAGCTAACTAGTGGCAAACACTGTTGAATATGACCTGGTCGAGGTAAATCACAGTTTTTCCGCACGTGGCATCGCGGCAATACATATTCAAATTGCAACACAGTATCGGCTGCTATATTCGGGGCGCGATGAGAATTAGTCTGCTTAGTCTGCTGTTTCTGTTGCCCGAATAAAATTGTTTTCAACGAAATGAATGGTCCTCATATCTGTTTCATAATTTCTCAACGAGGAAATTGAAACTAGCAGGTTAAATTGCGAAGAAGGGGGCGTAAATGTGTCCGGTGAATTGAAAAATGAATTCGGTTGGCAAAATTTTACAGCTGAAAGAAAACTTTGAACTGAAAGCTATTATTGTCTGAAAGCATTCGATGTAATCTTCGACTAGATATTTTTCCCAACTGCAGTATCAGAGAATCGATCAAGGAGATTTCCTAATGTCATTGTTTCATGTTCAAGGGTGTAATTTAAAATTTGCTGCATGTTCTTCTAGATTGTTGTCGACCCTAAGTCTATATATTTCGTGTGATAACAGGGAGAAGATAAAGTTGCTGAAACAAGAAAAATCAATCGCAACGTTGATCATTTTTGTTCAATCGTTTCCCAGTGCTTGATTTACAATTTCGTTCGAAACGAATGAAATCAATCGATCCGGTTTTCAATTTCGCTCTTGCACGCCTGACCCGATCGGATCAAGGATCGACGCAATTTCACTTCGGGTCTCGCATATGCACCGAGAACGCCGGTTTAAAGTAAATCGAGATCCTCTCGGGAGGAGCCGAGGCACAGGTAACGGAGGGACAGAGGATAGGGAGAGAGATGAGAGTGCCCGCACACCTGTCTGAATCTCGAGTAACGAGCCAAGAGAAACACAAGGCAACCCCACGAATTCGTGCTGCTCCTTTGAGCTCCCCTTTTTAACCCACCGCGGTGCGCGCAGCCAGGATAACGCAGGAAACCGGTTCTATAGTATTTATGCACCGTGTGTACGCGACTTGCGAATACGAATGCATAAGATGCATCCAGCCCTTTCTGTTCCCTTTAGTCACCGACACTTACGCGCACATATTCGTCATCCCTTTTTTCCTTCCCTTTAACACGCCAGCATTCGCTACACTGTCGAGACACTTTGAAACGTTCTATATCGCAAACGTCGTTCCGGTAGGAAACTCTCAGAAGCTCTTGTAACTGGTTCACAATGAAAGCGAGTCTTGGCGAATACTCGGAAACGGAGAAACATCGACACAGAAACTGATTCTCCAACTGGCATTGGGTTAAGTTCGGAATGACTTTACGAGTGCTCAAGTTTCGAATGGTCTCCCATCAAAATATTGGAACATCACGCTTGAATTCGTGTCGAGTGGAGAAAGTTTTAAACACATAAAGGTTTCTCCATTAACATTGCCAATTTTATTAAAGCGAATGCGATATAATTAATTTACTCGATCGGAAAACCATTCAAGCTGTTTGAGAAGATCACTTTGCGAAATATGGTTACCAAAAAGCGTAGCTGTTTGAACCTCAAATCACAATCAGTCTCATTAAAAATTACTCCTTTACTTTCGGAAGTCGTATTATTTAATTGTCTGAACAACGTGATCGTATGCGATATATTTTAAAATAACACAATCAGACAGTCATTCGCATTTATCAGTAATAACTGTTGAATAATTTAGCAAAAGCGTAACGATATCGTAATATTAATATTCAATACATTGTGGGTCGGCAATCGTAGTATAACCGAAAAGGACATGAATTTACGTCAAAAAGTAATAGATGTAGAGCTTAATATATTTGTGCCAAAAAAGAAAAACTAAATTCAATTATTTTCTCATATAGAATTATCGCTATATCAGTGACACGGTTAAGTAACGATTTTGAAATGTTCATAATTATTGGAATAATAAAAATATTACACATTGTACCATGTCTAAAAAATAATTGTAGAATAAGAGACTACGTAATGTACGTATAGATACGCAAGAGAATATACAAAACACAAATAATATAATGCTAGCAATATCGTTAATAAAATGAATTCAACGAGTGCCGAAAGTATAAACAAAAATTGGAGTAAAGGGTGGACATATTGATAAGCCCTACTCATTGTACGAAGATTTGTAAATAATTTTTTAATTGGGTACTATAGTAAATTAGTTTAATTGTTCAATATGTGAAGAGAGTGGATCGTCATTATCAATGTAATCTGGTAATGTGAAAGGTTCTTCTGAAGATGATGAATCCGATAGTTCTACAAAACATGATTATTTTAGTAACAATATTATACAGAGAATGATAAGAAGAAACAATGTAACTTACGATCAGGACTGTTTGTATGTTCTTTCTTTTCTTCTGAATTTGAGTTGTTTTTGCATCTTTTTTGTTCAACTGCTTTCATTTCTTCTTCATAATTAAAACTATCATAATTACTATCTTCATAGGAGGTGAAGTGAAAGTAAGACAAGGTGCATACAAGAGCTATGAAAAACAAATTTGTACTAATTCCAACAATGGCAGACAAAATTGGCCAGTGAAACATAAGATAGCGTAAACCAGATAAATGTGCATTTATCATAACAGTAGCCGAATAAAATTCAATATGTCTAGATTGTATCTCAATTGATACATCTGTAACAGGATGGCTCTGATCGTCTTCAAAATTACCAAACAATTCAAGAACTAAATTTTGTTTTTCTTCAACACTACCAAAGATCATCATAGGCGACAATGTAAATGTTGTAATAGCATGTAATAATGTACTACGATAATGCATCATGGCTGACCTACATACGTCTTCTACAATGATACCATCTCTACTATGTAATTCCGCACAGACCATAAACATACCTATTAAAAATCTATAGATTAATCATTCTAATTCTAATGACAGTAAGAAAAATATTTATAAACATTACCAAGTTCTTTATTAGCAGGAGATTCTGGCATTTCTAAATGTAAGCTTACTTTATATGGTTGCCCAACCATAAGCAGCTGTTGCTTATTTGTTAACTGTACATACGCTGTAGGAAAGCTACATATTCCTTTCTGTGCATTGCAAGATCTACAACAGAAAAAAATGGTTTAATTTCAATTTTCACATAATGTGTACATTTCAGTATAATAAAAAAATTGAAGATAATGCAATTCATTATAAGCAAAATAACTAACATACAACTAAGGAGCTCACCTGAATTGTAAGTGTACCGGCCGTACATATGACATATTCGGCATGTACGCATAGTAAAATGCTGTATAAAGAAATACTGACAACCAAATAATAAGGATTGCAGTAATAATTATCATTCCACCGCTTAATATCACATGTTTAGCGGATTGTACGCCTCTTGTTGTCTTCTTCTGAACGCTAAACCATTTTCTATTTACTAATTCCAACAACCTCGAAATTAATATCATCGTACAATTTAACACACTTTCGGCAATAAGTTGGGTTGGTTACTGCGCAACTTTATTTATGCCTTCAGCAATCGTTCCATGAGATAAGATAAGTACATAATTTATCGTTTAATTAATCTTATTTTTAAATTATTTTGAACTAAAGTATAGGTTAACTCCATTGCAGTTCACAGATCGAAGAACAACAGCGCTGTCACTACTAATTCTGTAAAAGGCAACAATAAATGTAACGTCATTACAGGTTTTATAAGAATATATTTCACCGACATTTTTACTAATTTATTTAATAATCAAAGAACATTTTCAAAAATATAATTACAAAAATAAGACATATAAATTGATATTAATTATTACTTTTTATTATTGTTAAGATAAAGTAATTGAAGCTTTACCTATGTTTACATACATAAGACAGTTTCTAATATAGATTTCCAATACTAAAACACTTGAGAATGGTGCATACAATAATGTGTGTTATGTGATACATTCCATAGGAAGTAGTGACACATTTCATAATATGTATTATAAATATGAAATATTATCAAAATTCATAAAATATTTGAAGTACTTTTAAAAAGTATGTACATTGTAAAATAATACTAAAAAAATAGAAAACAACATATTTTAAATTATTTCCCCTTTCTGTGTTCCAGACGAGGTCTCCCTTTTTTGGTTGTTGGTTTATCTTTCCCTTTATTCAGTAATGGATGAGTTTCTACAAACAAAAACAGTTAATTAAAATAAATGCGCTACAGTTGGACGTATTACAAGTATTACCATCTACTGGAGCTCCTTGCAAGTGAATATCATGTGAACGATGTTTTTTCATAGGAGGTTCATGCGGTGTTGTTTGGTTATCTTCCGAATCTTCTACATCTGGTGATATTGGTAGAAATTGTAATGAGCCAATATCCTCCATTTCTTCGTCAGAGCTACAAAAAGCAGCAACTCTATCAATAGATGCAACATCCACTTCAATCTCTTCATCTTGGGCTTCTTCACCTTGAACCACAGACTTGTCTTCATCACTTAAGTCAAATTCGCTTTCTCTCTCTTCATATTCAACGTTTTCATCTAATTCCTTAAAATCTGGCGCAAAAGCAGACCAATTTTCAACTTGGTTTTGTGCCCAAATGGAAACTACACCAGATGATATAGAAGCAATTATTGGCCTTACAGGATGCCACTGTATCAAAATTTTAACAATTAATTGATGAACTACCTAATGCCATAGAAACAGTAAATTAATTATTTACCACAACGTCAAGTAACAATTCTCCCTTAGTTCCATGTAAAATTTTCACTAAATTTCCAATACTTTTTTCCCAGACATACAAAGCATGTTGTCTTGCAGAACCAGCACATACATACTCTCCATCCCCAGAAAAACAACATTTTTTCCACATGGTTTTGTTTACAAGATCTTGTAATTTTTGTATTGGTTCAGGTTCACCATCTTTTCCACATGCTAGTACTTCTGTACTATCATATACACGAATTACCCTATCTGATGTATTTACTAAAAAACAAGATCCTCTCCTAGCAAACTCAATACTTTTTACAGCTGTATTACTAGCAGTGCCTTGTGATATTTT
This sequence comes from Augochlorella aurata, assembly GCA_028455555.1. Lineage (NCBI taxonomy): Eukaryota > Metazoa > Arthropoda > Insecta > Hymenoptera > Halictidae > Augochlorella > Augochlorella aurata. The sequence goes on along the minus strand of CM052166.1, from coordinate 5,537,401 downwards.
GTAAGAAGCTTTTACAGTTAGCGAATCTGCATCAAGAACTAAAATTCGGCCACGAGCATTTCCAGTATACACAAAATCTCCACGGCGATCAAAGGATGCCACTATATTTAAATCACTCTGCAATAGAATACTATTTCTTTAGATTAAATATATTGTACTTTTATGCTAGATATATATTTACATACGTCATCATCAAGAGGTATAACTCTATGTGAGCCCTCAACATCAACCATTACTGCTGCATGTCTCATTGGACATACTAAAAATTTGTTAAGATTTCTTGGATGGAACTGTACTTTTAATATAGGGGATGGAAATCGGTATTTTTGATCACATTCTCCTGATAAAACATCCCATATGCAAACATTATTGTCTGTTGAGGCACTTAATAATTTATGTCCATTTCTAGACCAACTATTTAAGGAGAATAATAATATAAAAATTCAATATACGAAGTTTCTAAATTACTTATAAATTACTTACCTTAAGGAACATACTGGATGAACATGTGCACTAATGATTTTGGCAACACCTCTTGTTAAAAAATCCCATATAACAATTCTGCCATCGTTACACCCAACAGCAAGGAGAGTCCCTCTCTTGTTGAACGTACATGTTACTGCTAACGATATGCAGTCTAATGTACCATCGAATTCCTAGCAATTATAAATATTTTGAGATCGAAAAATTAAAAGAGCATAATGTATTTTAAGGGCTACATCTTACCTCTGGATAATTTTGACCAAATGATTCTAGAAAAAGAAAAACATCAATTATATTTTAACTTTATCATGTATTAAACTAAGTATTTATAAAACCATACCTAATAATTCTAAGTTCATTTTTACTTTATTTGTTTGTCTCTACGTCATACATAGAACTTGTTAAAGTTATTATTTGTGACAGTAATATCCATTTGTTAACCTACAATATCACTATCACACAAAATAATAGAAACGAAAACTTAACGTTTTCTAATATCCAATTCCAGTGCGCATTGCGCATGCATCTGCATGTATGTTCATGATGCACACAATATGCAGTATCCTTAGTGATGTAAAATTTGAGGATTTTCTATCTCAGCGCCGCCTGCGATGGAGTAATGAACTTATAATAACTAGGCGTCAGTTCGTAAAGTACCTATCTTAGTAATACATAATGCTAAACAAAAGACGGGAGTATCAAAAATACGGACTTGAAGTACACAACAGACGCTATGCGACGCTAGCTCATCATATTAATTGATTTTAATGAAACATAGAATAAAAAAGCCCGTGTGAAGCTTGCTCACCATATTAATCAATATTAATTAAACATAGCGATGGAAGAGTACCACCAAATTAACTAAAGATTAAGGATTTCAAAGAAGTTTCTCTTTTAGATGGGTAACACATTTTGTAAAAGTAAATTTTTATAAAGTTATTAATACTCATCTCGACGACAGTTTTTCAAGTCTGTTTCAGATTTTTTAGCAAACGAAAAGGAACGATGACGATATAAGAATATTACAATATTAACCAAGAATATGAATCAGGAATATCATCGAGGAATATTGACCAAAAATATTTTCCAGAAATATTATCCATGAATATCATGGGGAGATGCGTTATTTATTATGGTGTTATTTATTAAGATGTCATTTATTAAGGCGTTAAATATTATGGTGTTGCGTTATTTATTAAGGTATTGTGTTACATATTAAGACGTTATTTAGTAAGTAGTTAGTAAATAAGCAAAACTTGCTGTAAGAAAGGGAGCCATAACGAATTCTGGTTTCGTTCTGACTCCCTTTAGAGTTTCCAGTCACAGCAACCTCCACGTGGTGAGACTCGGGCAATCGATTTCGATTTCCAATCAGTTGTAAATCGGAGGAAATTTCGATCGTTCTATAACTAATTTGAAATCGATAATTACATAGAGCTAATGGCTGTGAAGTAGTGTTGCGGTAAAATGGATTTTTTAAACAGTAAATAGGTGACTATGAGGTAATAGATTCTAGCATTTAAAGCTTCTTTAAAAATCGAATTTCGCGCCGAGTGCCTCTGATGGTGCGCCAATCGAATGGATACGCAAAAAGAGTAAGATCGCAAGCACGGTAGAGTGATACAAGCTACATCGTTCGTCGGTGTCATTTGTTTCTCGTGCAGTTGTACTCATTTCATGCTCTCTTGCTCACTCGCTGTTTTCCCTCTTTTTCTTTGACTGTGAGGGCAGCACTGTCTCACCAGTAAATTGCCAACCAATCAGAGCAAAGAAAATATCTATAGTAACTCTCGCTAACAGATTGAGTTGCAGCCTGGAGGTGTGCAGAAGTATGACATACATTACTGTATATTGTATGCCCATCGGAAATTGGTTCTCGAAAAACCTTAAAGTTTCGTCTCTAGTCAAGCATTTTGCGTCATAGATTGTACCCAACGTATGCATGCGGTACGTCGCATGCATGTTTTACATACACATACATATAAGGAAAGACGGATTGTTGTATTTTGTGTACCTGGTCAATTATTTTTGAAAACATTATAATTATTTAATAACAAGTATTGATTGTCTTTACTTATAATAAAGACAACATGTTATCTGTTTGTCCACCATGTACGTTATTATTATTTATGTTTAATAATCGTTATACTACATTCAACCAATTTATTTCTTTATATTTCTAATTGGCACATGTGTACAACTATTATAAACATTTTCACCAATTGTTGCTATACCTATAAAACTTTTCATTTATCAGATACATTATTCAGAGGAATATGCATTGCAAGAGGACGAAGAACACTGGCAACAGTTCTAGCTCCAGAACTAAAAGATATAGAAAATGAAACCTTCCGTACTTTCGAATCAAATCCTCAAAATCATGTTGAAAGTCACTTGAAGAGAGTGTACACAATACCAAAAGATATACAAAAATTGTTTCAAAATGGAATGACAAATGAGTGGAGACAACAAATAAAAGTATTTGGAGAGTTTGGTATTTTAGTTAGAAGACCAGCAATTGAAATTATATCTTATTTAGAACAAACAGATTTCTTAAAACCTATAAATAAATATGTTTTATGTATCCTTTTTAGCTTTTTAATTATTCTTAAGAATAGGTACTACATAATTAATCTTTCGTGGGTATTTACTTTTAAATAAAACGGCACTGGGGACCTTATATTATTAAATTAAATTCTCAACCACAAAGGGTTAATGAAAAATACAATTTATTGACATATAGCTATATTTTTATTATCATTGTGTACATTAGATGGTAAAGACGGTGTTGGAAAAACATCAACCATATTGCATTTAATTCACTATGGTCTTATAAAAAAGTTTGTTGTGCTTAATGTACCATCAGGTAAAACAATTATAGTCGTATATATTTTTATAAAATATTAACATATTAAATATTTTTAGTTAATAGTTGGTTTAAGTTTCCAACTGAGGCTCCAGAATCTCCACTTATACCAGGCAAAATAGATCTTCCCTTACATGCAGGGACTTGGTTAACTTATTTCAAAAATTTAAATGCACCATTATTATCAACACTCGATGTAAATACTACGTTCTAGAATTCTTATTGTTGATTTGTGTTGCATATAAATGAAATAATTGTTTTGCAGCTTAAAATCTCCAAGGATTACATTTGGTCTCACCGAGAATCTACAACCTGTGGAGAACCACTTTTACGTATGATTGAATTTGGGGAACAAAGAATAAAGTTTGCTTGTGGTGTTATTGATGCCCTTGTGAACGAACTTAAAATAGCCAGTACAGCAGGCAAATGTAGAGTGTTAACTGTCATAGATGGTTTTAATGCACTTACTTCTGACATCACAGCAGTCAAGGATGACAAGAAGCAGCGTATACCACCAGAAAAAATATCAATAACCAGTTCATTTTTAAATAGTGTTAATTGTGATTGGTGTAATGGTGCTGCAATATTATCAGCGGATGCAAAAGCAAATAAGGTATGCAATGAATAATATAATTATTATAATGCGTTGACTTTATAAAATATATTTAATATTGAATTTCTTTTGTTTATAGAATAGAAAAGAATCCGAATATCCAAGGTATTTACTTGGTAAAGAAGGATTTGAACTTTTAGATCCTTTTCTTCCAGTTAATGTTGAAAATTACTCTTATGACGAATTTAATGCCATTGTAGAATACTATAAAGATAAAAAATGGATTAGAGATATCAGTTCTTTAGGACAAAAGGAATTAGAACTTATAACAAATAAAAATCCACTAGAACTTTGGTACCGTTGTAAACCTCTATAAAATAAATAAAAGTGATTACTAAGAAAATAACATTTCTTTTTTTACATTTGACTAGCCCATTACTTCTTCTATAGAATTGTTTCTTGGGTCATTTAAATAAAAAAAATTGAAGTATATTGCTATATATTTTATTGGCACAGTAAATAGTACAGTAAATGGATAGGAATGTTATCTATTTGATCAACATTTTAGTCAGATTTATATACTACAGTCAAAAAATGAAACAAGTTTTGAAAAACAATATATTTGTATTGGAAATAATTGTATATAAACTACATATAGCATAAATTTTAAACTCTGTATTTAAGATCTTGTATGTTGTGTAATATGTCCAGAACATTACTAATATCCCCATTTTCAAATTGTAACAAACGAGTTAGTACTCCTCCATTATTTGAAAATCCCATTGCTACCATATTTGCAATAGCTTGGTCAATTTTAGGATTCGGGTGGTGTGTTCTTTGTTCTATTGGTAATTCAGGATATATATTTTGTGATGAATTTTCCTGTGATGCAGTTGCTGTTGTAGCCATTGGCGCAGTTGATGTCGTAGCCATTGGTGCAGTTGCTGTCGTAGCCATTGGTGCAGTTGCTGTCGTAGCCATTGGTGCAGTTGCTGTCGTAGCCATTGGTGCAGTCGCTGTCGTAGCCATTGGTGCAGTCGCTGTAGTAGCCATTGGTGCAGTCGCTGTAGTAGCCATTGGTGCAGTAGCTGTAGTAGCCATTGATGCAGTCGCTGTAGTAGCCAGTGGTGCAGTCGCTGTAGTAGCCAGTGGTGCAGTTGCTGTAGTAGCTATTGCTGCAGTCACTGTAGTAGCCAGTGGTGCAGTCGCTGTAGTAGTCATTGGTGCAGTAGCTACACTAGTCGCTGCTACAGTTGGTGACTGTGATGAAAAAATCTAATAAAATGCAACGTTTAATAGAATTTTAAATAAATTTTATATATTTATTACTTTAGACTTACGTTATTTTCAGCTAATATATTTAAATTAGATGAAATTGAAGATGCAGAGCTGATGCTAGAAGCATCACTTTTATCTATAATTGTCCATTCCTCTGTTAATGTATTTACTGGTGAAGTTGTAGTTTTGTGTGGCATAACTATATCATCGGACGTAGATGGTACTTCATTGCCAGTTGTATCAGTTGTCAGTTGATCTTCTTTTCCTAATCTTTCAGAATTTTTCTTGGGTTTAATTTCATCCATCAATTGTTCTAAATAATTTCTACCAAATTCTAGAATGCAATTGGTGGGAATCTTCATTGATTGTAATATCATATCAGGCTGTTCTGGTATTGTACCATTTTGTTCTGGTGCTGTACTATTCTGTTTTGGTGCTGTACTATTCTGTTTTGGTGCTGCATCATTCTGTTTTTTATTTTTCTGCTCTGATACTTCCTTTAAAGACTCTGCATTATCATTATTTGTTTCTACCTTTTCCTTAAATTGCATCATTTCCTTGAAATCATTCATGTATAGATGGCAAATATCAATTGCGGAAGGCAAATTTAGTATGCATGATTTATGTCTTTCTCTCAGAAGATTCTTGTCTGAATCTGCACAATGTAGTCCACTTCTTGTGACTAACTTATTGATAAAATGAAAGAGATCTTTGTGTCGATTCACTGGCTTTAATAAACGTATCATCCAGTGATTTGCATGTACACCTGATCTTTCACATTGCATACATAGATCGAAATCTGTACATTGTATACATTTATATCGAAAACCCACTACGGTCTGATTACAATTATCGCATGTAACATGTGAATGTACTATTGTTTCATGTGCAGAAAGTTGTGTTGTTTGTTTAGTTATGTCACAGTTCACATAAAATGTAAATTCTGCATCTGCTAAGTCATGTTCATTTTTAAATTTACTCTGTGTAGTCTGCTTTATAGCTATTGACAGTTCTTTATCACTGGATATCGTAATCGAATCTTTCACTTTATCTGTAAAATTATAATTGTTATGACAATAGTAAAATGAAATCAGTAACTTTATATTGTATCAGAAAACTGATGCAATAGAATACTAAATATTGATTTTCATGTTTTCTATTATAGAACATACATTAATATCATATAAATATATAAACATTACCTAGCCATGTTAACGTAAATTCCTTATCAGAAAGCTCAGGGCACATGTCTTTTACCTTTTTACAAAGTCCCGCAAATGACACATTATTATGCATACATTCAAATTTTCGAATTAGGAAAACAGAACCATTGCTTCGTACAAAGATTGCTTTAAAATACATTATGCTTATATTCAAATTATATCTGTATACCACGAATTATACTTTCAATAATCGCACTTGTAAAGTTTTAACGAATATGTCACTTCAACCTTCTTTTCCTGTCTGATTTCTCTTTCGTATGTCTTGTTAACTCTGTGATGACGCTTTATATAAGTTCAATGCGGTGTACGTATCTGTCAAAACTGTGCTGCGTAATACAATACAAAATGGCGTACACAGTATTATTTCTATTGAATTTCTCTATATATTTCGCCAACAAAAATGTTTTCTTTAATATATCAATTATTCGTTGTTGAACAATTATTATTATTATCGTGTGTAAACGTTATTTTACTTGACTAATTCGCGAATTTTTACGTATTTGTAATCGGCGCCATTATTGAATGAAATGCACAATTGAACTGAAGATCACGTGGTTTCTACGAAAGAACGATGATTCAGGATAGACATGAACTTTGTATGCAGTAACTTTTTAATCATCGTATAGATATTGTTACATCATATGTAAGAAATTTTACAATATTACTCAACACAATTTTAATTCTGTAATTGTTTATATGGTTCATATGATGTAGTATCATAATTATTAATTATAATAACTAAAAACTCACGGAACTTTTCGACGAATATCCAATATGCTATAAAATTCTTGATTATGTTACAGCAGCATTATAAAACAATATGAAGCGAATATTCAATAATTAATAATTCACGAGAATAATGTTATAACAATCGGAGCACAAACTTGGTTTCACTTAGTAATCGACTAATTTTGTACAAATATTTTTTAAAAACTGCTTAAAAGTATTCGGATTTTGAATAATAGAAGCCGCTTATAATGTAAGCTGAATACAGCATAGCTAATTAAGTATAATGAATAGCTGATTTTATGCATTTATGACAAAATTGGGCTATTATAATTTAAAATAGTGGAAAAATTAAAAGCGAAACGACAATGTATTATTTGTAATCTCCTAAGATGATTAAGAAACTGATGAAGCTGCTATTTGGTTTCTATTCCTTGCAATAGATGGAGATAATTTTCTATAAAGATAGAAAATGGATTAGAGTGATCAGTTCTTTAGGACAAAAGGAATTAGAACTTTTGACAAATAAGAATCCGCTAGAACTTTCCAGAGATAATTTTCATTTTGCATTAAAATCTGCAGTCTAATAATGAAGTAGAAGTATGACATTTCGCGATTCAGGTGGGGATAAGGTCTGCTTAAGCTAGTGATACAATTTTTGCTTGTCATTCTTGCTTGTAATGTCTGGGGATGAAATGCAATTCTGTTTTATGCTAACATGTATTTTGCGTTGATGCAGAATTTAATTACACAGGATATTTCTAGAGTATTTTAGGTCAAAGATGTTTACTTTTGAATAAGAATCGTTTCGCGCGAATACTGTAATTTTCCATATGGATGACTTTTTTTCGTATTTTCAAGATCAAGGAGGATTTTTTAATAAATGCAGATTTATAATGTTGAGTTTGAAATGATCCTGTTTAAAAAATTAAGAAATGCAACATTACAACATTTTTTTTACTTTCCCCATTGTTTTTATTCTTTTACAAAAAATGTTCTACATAACTGCTTTTACTTTTATCATTTTTACATTTACTGCACATTTGACTTATTTTTTATGTCAGCTGATTTATTTATTAATATAATACTGTTATATATATGTATTTAGTATAATGAGATAAAACTATTGATTTAATTTATGTCAATTGTAATTATAATTATTATCAATTTATTCATATAAAGTACGTGAAAGTATTCTTCGCCGGTTTCTTTATATTATAATTAAGCAAATTACATCGAGTTGTACTAATATTTGCAATAATGTAATTATAATTGAACATTCTCCATTAATAGCGAAATTGTTTTTTCACAGATGGAGCATATATAACATAAACATACACGAGTGTCGTAAATGTAAAAACTGTGTGTTCGTTCAAAAATTATTCGAGCATACATTATAAATACGTGCAAAATATATTATTACTTGCAGCGCATACTGTTTTGGTATTATCAGATAAGTACATGTTATTACAAGCAAGTATTTCTACGCTACATGTTTATATTTTGTATACCGATCTTTCTTCCTATATTATATTTTTCTCGTCAGAAATCAATAGATTAGATGCTTCTGATCGTTTTAGTCGTTACATATTCAGTATCAACGTTTTTTGCATGTTCTCAATACGTGTAAAATCTGATGTATGTACACATATACTACTTAATCAGAGTACATACATCAATTGCTTCGTTTCGCCTTTTGCATAGTACGGTATTTTCGAAATCGACAGGAACGTGTTTGTGCTAATAATTTTGAGGCTCTTCTTTGCCAAATATCATTACACAAGCATACAAAAATACGTTTCTCTTTTGATGCAACACAGTTTACTACACCTAATGTTGCGAAAGTATTCTAAAATATTTTACTATTTGCCTTCTATTGGTAACTACACACTGACCCTAGTTTTTGCGCCATCCTTATTTTCTAGCTTTTTGTATTATTTAAATACGTATAACTGTATCTAACAGACATAAAAATTATTTACTGTTTAGATTTGTTTTCATTTTTATGTGTATATAAATACAGGTATCGAAAGTCGCTTGAAGGTGCCACAAATTAATTCTTGTGAGTCATGCGACCAAAGCAATGGTCGCGGAAAGTTCGAAGACGATCGAAAGATTCGGAAAGATCACGAAGCATCGAGAATGATTGCGAAGCGTTCATTGACAGCCGTTGCGTGCTTCGAGAAATAAATGAAAACCAGCGATTCATCAACGTGCATTGAGGCGTTTATTACATATTTCGTGAATAATAATGTTATAAAAATTGATTCGGCGTTATCATTTCTTCCAATATAACTGATAGCAAATTTAGTCATTGATTAAATAATCCCGCTACATTTGAGGCGAATACAATGCGATAGAATATCGGAATTCAAATTCATAATCAAGTTAATGATGCGTCATTTTCAATTGTCCAAAATTCAAAATTCGACGTCTTTACTAAAATCTAGTTTATTTAACATTTCGTCAACCAGAACTGATACAGAAAAATCAATAGTATTTTTAGAACGCTAAAAATTTCGGACTCCAAAACGAGCATTGGTCTGGGTTATGTAAAACACTAGGACCGTTGCAACATGGAACGCAAGGAAACAACGATGCTCTTCACTCGCACGCTTTCGGTCGACGGCAAAAGGAAAAGTAAAAGTCCAGCTAATCATTACCGAATGCAATTTTCTAATGGAATTTAGATCGATGCGATTGTTCCCAGGATTCCTGCAAAAATGTCAATTTTCGTGCGCGATAGAAACGCTAGACATGCGTGGTCACAATTAGCCACGTATTTTCAAACGATCACATCGAATGGAAGCGTAAAACGTTTATCCAACATTCACAGAAGCATTTCCTACGATAACGTTGTTGTTAAAGTTTTCGCAGTGTAATAATCGTCTATTATCTTATCACGTTGCCTTTCATATTTCATGCACCACATGCATTTCATCCGTTATCGTCTTCTAAGTCGACGATGCGCGCATTGAAATCGATAACATAATTAAATGCCCTTTAATATTTGATGACCATCGCATTCGCTGGTGTCGCGCATTTAAGAAACTTTATCAACATTGTAGAAGCACTATATATGATCGCCTCTTCAATATTTCACATTTGTACCTGCACACGCTCGAATTATCATCATAAAGTGACTATCTCGACTTAAGGCTGTTCAGTCATTTGCGTTTCACGCGGTGGCGCGGTGTGACGTTCCCTAACACCTCTTGCTTAGAAAGAGAAAATCGACGTATAAGCTTGTAACATGAAAGTCACGGTGGCACATTTGAATCTCATTTATTTCGGCGTTCGTCTAAGTATGTGCGATCCTATTAAACCGGAAGTGTATCTACCGTTGGTAGAACACATTCGCAAATACTATGTTACTTCTGCCATCATTCTCGTGGAGCCTGGTAGCAATGATCAGTACTTGGATGGTATGGTTTTTCTATCTTGACTGCACTCATTAATTTACACCAAATGCATTTGTTTCTTTTTTTCTCTAATTACAACTTTGTGCAGTTTTTATGACAAAGTACATGTCGCAGTTATGGACGAACAAGCTCGGACGAGAGAATATCGCTTCCTTAAGCCTTTCGTATGATAAACTACCTTCCTTGTCGAGATACTATAACAACATTATTCAACCGATAATCGTTGTCTTGATAACCGGACCGCATACGTATAAACAGTTTTCTAACATCACGAAGACCTTCAAGATGTCTTTTCCCGCTTGGTTCATCATGTTCATGCCGCGCTCTCAGGACGAGCTAGGGACCGTTGACTACTGTCACGAACCTCAGGGAAATTCGTTTCATCTGACGTTTGACACCGAGATGCTGGTGTTGTGTTCCGGAGATGATGCACTGTACGAATGGTACTCCATAGATGGCCAGAATACGGAAATTGAAAAGGTGGCTAAGTGGAGTCCAAACTCGCCGCAGAATTTCGAACCACTTGTATCGCCGGTTAGGACTATCAGAAGGAGCAATTTAAAGGGCAAGGTTCTACGAGGAGCCGCTGTCACGGTAAGGGTTGTTGGACCGTTCCGATGCAATTGAAATTGAGAATTTGTAATCTAAATCAAAAGGAAATTCCAATTTCACTGAGTCAACAATAATACAGTCGCTGTTTCTGGATCGCCGACGGTTCACCTTCGGATACTTTCGGCGATGTGTCATAAAGAGAATATGTTTAAAATCAAAAATGTCTGAAAAATCAAAATATATTTTTTATATTTTTAGTGCATTAAACGAAATTTCTAGTATTTCTCTAGTATTTCTAGCATTTAGTCCCACGCCAATTAAATCGATTATTCTCTCTTTGATCCGATCAAAAATAAAACTTTCAACGTATACTCTTTAATTTACAGTCCTCGATACTGCTCGAAGTCACGGGTAAAAAATTGGGAGGATTTATTGGCAACATTGTCAAAGAACTCGAGAGAACCCTGAACTTCACTGTCGAACTCGTATCTCTGAACGCGGAGTTCGGATTCTATAATACGACAACGGGACGTTGGAGCGGAGTGATGGGAACGATTGTTTCAGGGGCGGCTGAAATTGGTATTGGCGATTTTTCGATGATCAATGACAGAATGGATTACGTAGACTTCACCACCCCCATAATGACCGTCAGACAAAGTTTGTACTTTAAGCAACCGGAAATGTTTGCCGTCAGGTGGTCCGCCTATTATAAAGTATAGTATAAAATTTTATTATCGATTGTTTAATTAGTCTAATGCCATCGTTCACGATCTTTGAGATTCGTGTGCCCAGGCTTTCAGCTTTGCAGTATGGAGCGCTACGTTACTGACAGGATTTGTTGCCATGGCTGTTACAACATTTATAACCCGTAGATTATGCTCGCTCACTGTAATGCAAGTTATTAACAAGGAGTTTCTTCGAATTTGGGGAATTATGTGTGTTCAAGGGTTGACAGGTGAATTAATCCTTCGAACAATTACAGTTCTTTTTTTCTAGTTTTAATTATCGATGTTCTTCCATGCACTTGTTAAGGTACTCCTTATGTGGCAAAAATATTAGTTGCCAAATAATATTTATACTCACCATTCAAGTGGACTCGAGCCGCACCTTCTGAGTGTTAATTATTTTCTGCACTGCTTACAAAATTCAATGCAAAGCACGATTTTGAAAGTTCTTTTTATCAATCATCCTTGAGTAATTTAATTTTTAAAATGTAGATGAATTTTTAGAATTTGATCTGTGATCGTAAAAAAGCTAAGCGATTCATTCTTACGCAGAACGATTTCATAGACTCTCCCAGATGCAGTGGGAGAATATAAAGAATATGCTACAATGAACGCTCTCCTTCCTTTTTTTATAATTTGTTTATTTTACATATGCGTCTAATGTATAAAAATTAAATATAATAAATTAAATTTATAGTATGTATATTTGCATGTTCTTTTATATTTTATTTCATATTTTTATCCTATTCTGTGTGAAATTGTATTCAGTAATAACTGTGCTGTATACTTGGTAATAAGATTCGGTAATTGGAGAACATTTGTGTATTTCTAGGAATACATTTAGCAGCAATTTCTTTTCAGATTTCCCTCGAAATTCGTCACTGAGATTGGCGTATATAAGCTTGTTTATGGTATCGATCGTGGCAAACGCCGCCTATTCTGCGTCTTTGATATGTTTTTTGACAGCTGGTGTCCATGACGTACCTTTCAGATCGGTCAATGAGTTTATCAAGGACGGCACGTATAAAATAATCACGACAAAAGGATCTGTACACTATGACGTCGTACATGTGAGTTTATCTTGAAAATAGAAAAATTAAAGGAACAACAGAGAATTGCGTCGGGGAAAACTATGCATACATATAACGATAAAATTCTTCTTTAATTAACGGTAATAAGATAAACGAAACTGATTTCACGTTAGCGATTATTCTGTTGTACGAAAAACATGTGCGTAACAGTGACGACTATCGCGATAAAGAAATCATTCATAAGATGTCTTATGCTATTCACGACTTACCACAATTTTTTTATCGATTTAAAGAATATAAATAATCCAGTGCTTGTCTTGAAACTAATATTAAACAGAATTAAGTGCAAAAACGTCTAATTGTTTTTTCAGCGTTCGAGTGATTCCCTGTCAAAAGCTATAGTAAAATTAATGAAACCGGAAGAAGATTTGCCATTGACTACGCAAGAAGCGTTTGATCAAGTAGGTTTCATTTTTTGAGGTTATTGAACCTACTTCGCACCCTAGTACGTTTTTTCCAAAGTGTTGGCCACGATTCATTACTTCATACGATTTTCATGAAAATAGATACTCTTATGTTTTCGAGGTTGCTGAATTGAAATATGTTGTAACAAATGCAAAATTCAAAATGGAAAATTAGACACATATTTATTATTTATTAAAAGTAAATATAAAGCACAGGTTATAAAATTTTATATTCAATCTAATCCTTTATTCGTATGGCAGAACTATAGTTTAATACAGCTATATTGCACTCTAGGAAAAGTCTAACAATTGGTACTTACAATGTTAGGTAACGTTCGAGAAAAAAATAGCGATTTTTTAAAGTACCATTTTGTAATGACAATGCTGACCATCATTACCCGTTGATCGCAATTACTCTATTAATCCCAATACAGGGGGTATGCGTTAAGTTTTTTGATTATTTTATAGGTGTCTCCAGTAGTGGAATTAAAAAATGTTTCAAATACGATTTTATCAGTATTTTGCGGACCACATGGTCGCATATTTTTAAATCTCGGAAAATGTGTTTTTGATTCACTGTACGTCGTTTGGACAAAATAGCATAACATTCGTATGCATGCATTTGATTCCAATGTTTCTAGATCTGCAAGGATGGCAAATTGGCATATCTTGTCGGGTTTGGTGACAACATGAAAAAGAGAGCCCATAAAATTTCTATGCCGTGTAACGTCATCAGTATTTATTTGGGTCGAGTAGAGAGTTTATCTATGATTTTATCCAAGGACAGCCAATATACTGGTATTTTCAATTATTAGTAAGTAGTTCAGAAATGAATTCTTAGTATTTAACCAGTCATTGTTTGTACCCGTGTGACGATCCTTCGACTTACGCAACAATCCCTATACGCAGTATTATTTTTTTACAGTAAATAGATATATTTCAAATTGTAACTATTAAGACTATCATATGTATAAATAATTTAAAGAAGAATATACACCTTGGTGGGTTTAAAAACTCGAGTTTTTAAAGATTTGCACGTGGCTGTAAAGCATTTAAACTTTAGCTTTTTTTCGTGATATTTTGGACTAAGGACCATAAAAATCAAAATTTAAGATAAATCTATAGTCCAAATGAAATTTAATAAAAGGGTTGATGGTTACGAGTGAAACTTAATAATTTTGTAAAGATGTTTAATATTTTTTAAAATGAAACTCTAAATGTGAGGGTAATGAAGAAAAACGGTTTACAAATTCATAATCAACATACGAAATCCTACAACAAGACAGAAGTACTGTAATCTTTTTGTATTCCCGAATGTATTCCCGATCAGCGTAGCCAGTACGTACCCCTTGCTCTTCCCGGTCTTGCCAACAGGTGATCCTTCGTTTCCCCAGTTTTCCCGCCGAGACTACCTGGCCGGACTACCGATTGGTCGTAGTTCTTTTTTACTACGCGACGCGGTTTCCTAAGCTTATCACCTTATGATCTTACGCGGAACATTGGTTCTGTACGGATACTCGTTGCAGTCCCGGCGGAAAGAATAGGAGAAGACCCACTTTGGGCGACAGACCGCCTGGCGGGGTACATACGAGGTGCGGCTATTAAATAACGAGACTGACGCTGTAAAACTTTTTATTTTGATTTCATACATATTTACTTATTATCACCTTCAATATATACCCCTCCTCTATCCCTACAACGCTCCATGCGAATTTTCCATTGTTCGAAACAGTGCTGGAAGTCTTCTTCTGTCAGCTCCTTCAGGACGCGTGCCGCTTTCTCTTTCACAGCTTCAACGGACTCAAATCTTGTTCCTTTTAATGCAAATTTCACCTCAGGAAACAGATAGAAGTCGCACGGCGCAAGATCCGGCGAATAAGGCGGATGGTCTAATACTGGGATGCTGTACTTGGCTAGAAACCTCTTGACAGACAATGCGGAATGAGCCGGCGCATTGTCTTGGTGGAGAACCCATGACTTGTCCTTCCACAATTCGGGTCGTTTTTTCCTTATTCTTTCACGGAGTTCAGCAAGAACGTGAAGGTAGTAATGTTGATTAATAGTTTGACCTTCAGGTTACCGATCTTTTCGATATTGTCATCCGTTTTTGACGTGGAAGGGCGACCCGGGCGTGAATCATCTTCAACGTCCTCTCGGCCATCTTGAAAACGCTTAAACCACTCAAAAACACGTGCACGCGATAAACATTCATTGCCATACACTTCTTTCAATAAATTATAAGTTTCAGTAGCGGTTTTTCCAAGTTTCATGTGAAATTTCACAACAATTCGTTGCTCTATTGTTACACGTAACATTTTTCCGGCGCAACAAAAGAATCAACTCTAATGCGAACGAAGGCTACGGATATACGGATTTGTTTATAGAAGCGAGAGGCACTACATTCGAAAGAGAAGACTTCACGCTAAACAACTGTCGGTCGCTAGCGTTTTTCGCATGCGTACTTCTTCTGTAGCAGCGTCAGTCTCGTTATTTAATAGCCGCACCTCGTATTGACAAGGCAGGGAAAAGCAAGGTGTCAAAAATCGATGGGACGCTGCCCCGTGGCATCATTATTCCAAATATAAAAGATTTACTGTTTATGTTACAGCGTGAAGAAACTGTTGACCTCCGGCGTGTTGAATCGCAATAAATTCGATTCATATGTCAAGGAGGAGACGAAGTATCTACCAGTCACATTCGGCAGCATCATATCTGTGGTGATGATATTCATCCTTGGCACTGGAACAGCGCTGCTAGTGCTGGCCGCAGAAATGTGCTACAATAAATGCACATGTGCGAATAACTCTGATTATATGTTCAACTAGCAATGTACAGCTATTTATTTCCGTGTTTGATAGTCACAGCTGTTAATTTTTACACAAAATGAAGCACGCACGAGTGATTTTCAAATTGTTCCATGAAAGTTCTGCATAATGCGACTATTAGAACCAAGTTGCATCGGATTCGAAACTTTTACAAGTATCTTCGAAATTGAAAATACATTTAATAAAGTCAACTGGACTGTTCTCTGCGAGGTTGCGACAAAAGAAGATAATGTATTCCAGCAGAATCGCAGCAATAGTTCGTTAAATCTGTTAAGCGTCATTGTAATGTTGCTCTGCAAATCTATGAATTCTTAGATCCGTTTCAGACGGCGATACAGTATCGCGATACTTTTTCGCGTGTTAAATGCTGTACCGTAATTCACGTATCCCCGTGAGAAACGGCTCTTAGATTATGTAATCTGTAGTTTCAAGACCAGCTCGAGCAGGTCAAATACGTTAGAAGTGTAATCAGTGAAATATTATTTTTTACAAGTAGTACCTCAAGTCCATGAAATAAAATATGGCGATGTAAATGAATTTGGCTGGAATCCTCGAATTGAATTCCGTGCAAAGCGGCTTTGACAATTCTCAGTTACGATCAGATACCTGCGCTTTGAGTTAGATGTTTTCTGAATCCGCACGATGCACAAGTTACCTGAGCGATTTATTTTCTGATACAAATATGCGCATAGATAGTCCTATCGTTGTTAATCTTCGTACGATTTGTGCATAACTCGTTGCACGGTTGTGCTGGCAGCGACTAATGCGGAACGTTGTGTTTCGCTCGTAATGAGCTACTGGCCGTGTCGCTAGATCCTCAGATTCGATAAATCCGAGCGGCAGCGTCACGGTTTGCCTAGTTTTCAGTTAGGCTAGTTGTTGTCCGAAGCGGTCGGAAGTCGCGAGAGGGAAAAGAATTTCGACCGATTGACTGTTCTACAATTATCCGTGATTCAGTTCGGCGAAATTCCGCGGACTTCGATGGTTCGAATGAAAATGTCGAGAAGAATAAATCCGACAACGGTGATTTCTTAGGAACCAATTAGTTCGCAATAATTTGACGACAAATGCTACTTCGTTGTACGAGATGGCACGATTCAATAGCTACGATATTGGTGTGCTGCTACTTCTGTCTGTGGCAGGCGTTTCCGTGGATATAAGTGATAGTTATAATTATATACTGCTGATCACAGATATACACAACTATTACGGAACGACTTGCATCATAATCGTGCATTCAAACCAATGCACCGGTTAGTTAGTTCCTCTTGAAATCCATTCCATGAACTCTACTAAACTTACTCACGTGGAAGCATTTAATCACTCGATCAGCGATATTTTGTTACTGTTGCAATTACGCTGTTTTACTATATCATCGTCGTGACCATAATTAAAGATTCGGGACAAGAATACGTTCGCTTATTAGCTCACGATTTTAAACACGTAAGTTCGTCGTTTTTTTTTGTCATTTTAGCTAATTGCAATTTTTGAAAACATTCAGAAAATTTAAATTTAAATTTAGATTTGTTCCTTAAAAGGAGTTTCGTTAAAAAGTGTTGGAACCCTTACGTGAGCCATGGTGTGTATAACCCTTGTCTGTCCCTCGTGTTAATTCGACACATTTCTCACTAATTTCAAATAAATAATGTGCTCTATACTTCGTTCAATCAGATATGTTACGTGCGATGCTAATAATCTCATTTTAAACTTACTTGATTTCATCGCAGATTTTCATTTTCAAAAGAAGGAATTGTAAAGTTAATTATCAGTTTTTACATAACGTTGATTTTCCATTATTGTGACAATTTAGTAACACGAAAGAAATTAAATAGGAAAACTGAGGGATGGATGAAGAATTCCTTACCAGACAGTTTAGTATTCATACGATATTCCTTCCCTACTCTGAAGGATAGCAACGAGTATATTATAGTGTGCGCTGCATCAAGGAGCTTAACTGTTTCCACTCGAGTGCAATTCGAAAATTTCATTTCATAAACTGCTAAGTAAAGCGTTAGATACCGTCGTCGGCGAGTACGCGTAATCTACATTTTAGATATCAACGAGACGACCGAGACGCAAATATGGACCCGATCGTTCTCCCGCAGCGGCATCCTCACCGTGATCGTGAGTTTTTCCGACCTTGTACGCGAGACCAAGAAGTACGAAGGTCGTGAAGTCCGTCCGTTATATGTCGTCCTTCTCAGCACAAAGAAGACCCTGAACGACTTTGCAATGGCCACCAGACGGATCGATATCTCCTTTCCCGTCTGGTTCGTGATGTTCCTTCCGCACCAGGGAAATCCCCTGAAATCTGACTGTCAGAGTCCTACCGGGAACCCGTTCAATCTATTGTTCAACACCGAGATGCTGGTGCTATGCTACGACCAGCCGTATTTGAGGGAGTGGTACTCGTTTCGGGATAACCGTACAATAGTCTCCAATCTAGCCGTGTGGAAACCTAGACAAGGACTCCGGCCTATGACGAACAGTAGCCTGTACGCGAGGAGGAACAACCTGCAGAAAGAGGTCATGCGAATCGCCTACGTCGAGGTAGGAGCGCTTTGGGATTTCAAATTGACCACCAGGGTGGTGCTTATTCCTCGACTTTCCACTTCTTCTGGACTTACTTTACTAAATTATGACACTTTTTGAAAAAATGATATGTCCAAAGTTTAGAAGTAATCGGAGGACGGAACTTGTATCGCATTTGCGTTAAAGTTGAAAAGCTTTGATGATTTCGTTTGATTTAAATATAAACGTATCCCGTTAATTTACAAATACCGTTAAACGTTTTTGATTAAAAGATAATGTCTTATAATGATGAGCTTCGTACGAAACTTCTAAAAATATATGCAAAATCTTTGATTTACCATCAAATACCGTGTATTATGTAGAATTTTCCTAAAGTTCTTCGACGCGTATATTTTCCATCGGCCATTATCGATGTTGAAATGATGAAAGCAGCCTTTAAACTTGGGGATAAAAAGCGCATTTAAGACATCAATGATAGCCGATAAAAAAATACGTATTTTTCGGAATGCTATCTTCTATAGTCTCATCAAAATCAGCATTTTCAGATACGATATATTCCCTTTTGTTAAATTCAGCATCGTATTTATAGCAGGCGCAGACGAAGTTCATCATCATGCATCTGAAGCATTGTCTTTCAGTCAAAAACTTATAACGGTATATGCAAAATAAAATTTTTAAAAGAAAATCACGCGGTTCCCCATTATCCAATTGCTTCTGAATTTTCCACAGATAATTTTCTCGTTAAGTGACACAATTCGAGAGGATAAGACCAAAAAAATTATAACCTTGACATAACCTTATAGTCAAAGACCATCGTTCTATTAACCAGACATCCGCTCGATAATTGCATTAGATGTCGCGTGAACGGAAACGAATCGGCGCGGCGCGGCGGCGACGCGAATGATTTACGAGGACAATAAAATGCGGCGAGCGTAATATCGTTTCTCCAGAATAGCTTGCTTTCCCCCCTGGTGAATTATCGGGACCGGCTACGGAAAGGAATCTTATTTCGCGACCCGATTGAATTCAAGGAGTCTGCGTTCGTCGCGGTCAAGAACGGGGTCCTCACCAAATACCTCGGCGCGGTGGTCCAGGAGCTGAGCAAGTCGTTAAACTTCACGATCAAAGTGATGAACCCTATGGACTCGTACGGCAATCTCAACGAGAAAACGCAAACCTGGTCGGGCGTAATAGGCGAACTGGTTGCGAATATGGTCGACATTGGCGTCGCGGACTTCAGCATAACCACGCACCGACTGGATGTGGTGGATTTCACGCTGCCGCTAATCCTATCCCGCATAAAGGTGTATTTCAAGAAGCCCGATGGTTCCTCTGTGCGGTGGACCGCCTACATCAAGGTTTCACATTGTTATTTTAAGAAGCTCACTTTCCGATGCTTGCTACGGATGCCTTTGTCCACGAAAAATCGATGCGTGTTGTGTAATGTTTTTTTACTCGAGGGGAATGGTAACGGGTTTTTTCCCCAAGAGACGCGTTTGCACGTACCATCGGCGAACGCGATAACAACACCGATGTTTCTGTGCTCAGGAGTTCGACAGGTACGTCTGGATGGGGATATTGCTCATGATCCTCACTGTGCCGATCGTTCTGACCCTTATGAAGACGAGAGGACGCCTCTTTATGAAAGTTGTCGGGGATTATTACATAAACGTATGGGGAATATACTGCCAGCAAGGCTTGTCAGGTATCCATACTCCTGATGAATCCCGAGTGATGGCACAATACTGCCAGTTGAATCATTTGACAAAATTTCGGTCTGTTCGATTAACCCTTTGCACTACGATTTCTTTTACGACTGCGTCGATTAGCACTTCTCCGTCCTTATCAGTAAAGCTACTGAGCCCTGAAAGTAATTAATGTTATATCGATGAATAACGGTGAAAAGGACTGTACGATGTATGCTTGGATTAAAAAACTTGTTCAATAATTTTCTATGAAAGAGTTTGTTACAGCTTCAACAACTTTAAAACACAAGTTCCGTTTTTTCTATGTATTCATTTATTTTCATTTCTAGGCTTTCATAACGGAAGAATCAGATTTTGTTTTGAGTTAGAAGTAATGAAAACATTCATAGTTACTAGATTGTCTGACTCGTTGTTATAGTCTAAGAGGTTAACGTAGGATATTGAGAGTAGGATGAGTGCAAGTAAAGTAGAACGTCGATTATTTACAGTAAACAGTTTGGCATGTGTGTCGCCTTAGATTGCGCTGCTCACATGTCACACACATTTAGATAATAGACAACGGAGGTTCGAATAACCGAGGTTCTGTAATATGGAATATTACAAAATCCGGGCAAAGAAATACAGATTTTAATGATTCTTAATGAAACTTAAAAAAAAAACTCGTCTACTTTTGGCAAGTTTCGGAAATCAAGTGTTCTGTGTTACCTCTTACTGCCTGTTTTAATTTACCTTAAACATGATTCCGTTAATAGATTAATAGGAAAGGAAGAAAAATCATTGTCGCGATATTAATTACGCAAAATAATTAGCACTTTTTTCTGGTTGTACGTGGCATTATTGGAACTAAGTATATACTGGTTAAAACAGCTGTCGCAAATAACTTCTTTCCAGAATTTCCGCAGGAAACCTCGCAGAGGCTCGCTTTCATATCGATTTTCGTGTCAGCGTTGATTATCATGTCCGCTTACTCTGCTTCGTTGATCAGCAATTTGACCGTCTCCACGGTCAGCCTGCCTTTCTCTACTCTCAAGCAGTTCGCATACGATGGCTCTTACAAGTTAATCGTATTCAGAGACAGCGCGGACTACGATATGATAGTTGTAAGCTCGATGTTGCGAATAGAATAGTTGAACGCATGAAGTAGTTGCTAAAGACGTTTGATTTCAGTCGGACAACGACAGCGTGTCATTAAGGTTGCAGAAGCTTTTGAAGAAGAAGGAATACTTGCCTTTGTCGGTGACGGACGGCTTTCAGCAGGTGATGAGGTTTATGTTAAGGTTTATGAAGATTTCATCGGGAACTACGGTCCACTAGCTTGTCGGTTCCGTTTTATTGTAGGTTTGCACGGAAAAAGTGGGCTTCTACATAACTGAGGCGATAGTGAACTCTTTGAGTCGCATGCCTTGCGCGATTGAATACATCGAAGCCAACAGGATCGAAAGCTTGGCGATCATTCTGAACAAACGCAGTCCTTACAGACAAGTGATAGATTACAGGTAAGTAATGTACGAAAGTGATAATGGGGTAAAGGGGACGTTTTCATTTAGGGTTTGCCAGCCGTATACGTTAGCACAGTGGTGTAAGTCACATTTTCGTGTTTGACTTATGTATTAAAATCTATACATGCCAAAACGTTAAACAGACAAATGAAATACATGATAAAGTTGCTATAAATTAACTTAACTCTCAATTATCTTAACAATAAATTTGGTCAGTAAGCAATACACGTGTTAATAGGCAATAACACTCCTTGTTTTTCGCAACAAGGAAAATGTGAATTACGCTACTTTCGTATCTCTGCTACTTTTATGGCTTCGTCGTTCAGTATATGTACGTTGTTGCTCCAGAACGAAAGTACTTTGGAAAGATGTTCTATCTGTAAGATAATTCTAGTGTTCCTTTTATCTCGTGGACACACTGCTGAGAAAAACGAGTTTCTCGGTATCCCGAACAAATGATTTTCAGGTTGCAACTATTGAAAGACAACGGCGTGATAAACAAGCTGAGGAACATGTACCTCTTGCCGACCACTGATTACCAGCAGGGGTATCCCGTGGTTACTTTGGGCAGCGTCACGCCGCTCCTCGCTATCGTGGTGTGCGGCGTAGTTGTAGGATGCCTGATACTAACTTTGGAGAAAATGTATTACCGCTTCTGTGGCAAGGAGATCTGTTGCAAGACGATTCAGAAGAAGCTCCGGCGGAATCTGAGCATAAGAAGCGGAGTGAGAAGATACGCGTGAAGTCATGTGGGAAACGTACATCGAGTTAACGGAGATCGGACGTCATAATATTGGCTCATAAATTGAACGAACTTTTCATGCAATTTTATCGTGGATCGAGGAACAGGCGGGACGAGATAATTATTTCATGAAGCTATTTGCGAAGCGACGCACACGGGCTCCCGCGTGCAATCGATATCATTACCCGGAGAACGAGGAAGAAGCCTTGACAATAACGCGCATTGTTATCGATTAACAGGCTCGTCTTGTTAATCCTTTATGTTGATGCGCTCATGAAATCGCTTTCACTTCGTGCCGCAGCAACATCGTCGGATCGCAAGTATTATAATTAGTTGCAAATTTCCGCGTATCGTCTCGCCTGCTGGCGTTTCAGCGGGTTTCGATAGATCTTTCAAGTCACGAGTTCCTATTTTTGCGCTATCTTTTGCTCCAATTAGCTCCGACTTACCTCATTTACCTGCCAGTAGGTCGAATTCGCGAGATCGGCCCAGATTTACGACTAACCGCGATTTTAGTAAATTGCTACTAGCCTAAAGCATGGGTGGAGACAGCTTTGCGTTGTCGCTACGACTATTGTTTTCTCTCCGCTGAGTCTACAACAGCAAGTCAGCCGATGTCGAATGTGAACAAAGCATTTGCGTTTTTAAAATACATCGAATATGCAAAGTGAAGCACCAGAGCTCATTGTTTGAAGAAAATGTTTCCATTATACGCGACGAACTGACAAACACCGTTTTAATTCGCGAACTTTTCGAAATGAATCCCTTTCTTTTACATAAATTTTTTGTGTAATCTTTGCTCCTTTTTGTTGTATTACAGGCTAATAAATCGGTTGTGATTTATTCTTTAACGAGCCGTGCAATCCAATATCTTTTAAAAGTTCGAATAATGATATTCTGTAAAGGCAACAGAAGGGTTTGCGTAATAACTACAATTATCTGCTGATCGTGTTAAAACCGAAGACACATTGATTCTTACGGAACGCGTGACCTACGACCTTTTGCGGAGAAATTCACCCACGTGATCATCTTCCCACGTGAATCAAGCGGCATCCACGGTCTGGTTGGCGAAAAAAACGGAGCCCTGGTTAATTTCCCTGCATCTCCCAATCCTGTCAAATAGAGGCGTTTGTACAGTACACATTATTCGAATGCCTAGACGATCATGCTGCAAGTTACGTATTTCATTTAAAATTGTTCGTCTCGTTTGTCACTTCAAACATAATTGATTGTGAGTGAAATCTGTTACATACGTTGCAATAAAATTGCTTACACTTTGCTATCTGTACATTAACAGTTACTTTTTCTGCCTGATTTTAATTTCTTTCCATGCGTCGATGACTCGGATTTTTTGATATTTTCCATGATTATCTTTAATTCTTCATCTGACGCGACAAATTTTAAAGTTATTTCGGTATACGTAGTACCTACACGATATTGTTCCAGAAGAGTTGGTCACGTTTCAACTTCGCAACTTCGATTTTCTACGTCGACCATCGTTTCAACATTCTTTAAAACTAATCTATTAATCTTCAACAAATAAAGTTAAAAAAAGGCTTACACCAATCGTTCACGGAATCGTTTTTGTCGTCTGATAGAAGAGAGAGATGCTGAGTCTCTGACTCATCCTCGAATGCTAATGCGTTGCTAAAATAAAGCTTACAAGTTTCCTTTTTCGCCGAAAATAATGGATCCCGACGGAACAACAACATTCAATGTGTTCGAGCCAGGGACCTCTATCTTTTCGAACCGGCGTGAAATAGAATAGTTCTGCAGGTCTGGGTATTCCCAGGGGAGCGTAGACTCGCGTGTAAACAAAGGTGCATCCTGCAGCGAAGGCTGCCGGGAGCGAGCATAAGTAACCGTGCGTGGACCGGATACGGACGCGCACGCGCTACGTTTCCGGTTTCCGTATGACCGGAAGTGACCTTTGCCTCATTAGAAAAAGCTGCACGCGCGCGCGTTACGAACCCTCGGCGAACAGGCCGGCAGGTATACGCGCGGAGAAATCCTTGAAGCGTGTTGGATCTCGGCTGACATCCGAGGCGAACACGAGCGACGCGTCTCGTATTTACCGTTTGGATGATAATTGCGTCGATGGCATTCCGCGGAAACCGCAGTGGACATCAGTGAAAAAGATCGACCGCAGTTCTTCCCTATAACCAGAGCTCGATTAGCCCCGGGACGTTAATCTTGAGCGAGCCGACGGCGCGGCGATCTTGTCCGAGGACCGGGTAATCTTCGGTCCTCTTTTTTCCCCCACTCATTTGATCGCAGGCAAAAATAACCGGATAACCTTGGCGGAGTGCACTTTCTGCCGGGAATGGATCGTCATCGATACGACGACGCTCGGTCGACAGATATTAATTAGGAGCGACAGAGGAGTCCAGGCAACAACTTTCGATGTCAACGATCGATGCGCAACGCGTCGGTGTGCGTTATTATACGTATATGTACATAGCAAAGTCCGCCGCGACGAACGCGATCCGTCGACCATCTTGATCCGTAACGAGACCGGGCGACCTCGGGCTTTACAATTTAAATGTGCAGCGCGAACGCGATCGATCGCAGTCGATGCTGGACAATATAACACTTGAAAAGGGTCTGTTTGCTGTTTTGCCGCGCTGCACGTGGCAGTCATTGTTGGCAGGTTGTGTCATCTCTGGGCTTGTCCAGAATGCTATTATTATCGCGCTTCGTGCCGCCTAGACTGTCTCTGCGACTTATACTCTCTGGTAACAATGATTGTTCGAACGATTGCGAACCAGGAAACAATAATGCTCCGCGATAATGACTATTGTCACAGAGGGAACAATGATGCCCGGTGACGGGCACGGTTCGTAGCGGGATCGACCGGGAAATGAATCGGTGGTACTCATCGACGCAACGCGAGGCCCGAATCGTATCACGGCAATCTTACACCGCCGAAACTACGACAAAACCTCAAAGATTTGCTTTGTTGGAATCTATTTTTATGAATTTAACGAATTATTATCGGTGGAGCGGTCACATACGGTGGTAATCGGTGGTAATTTTTAATATACTTGTCTGTAATATCCATGCATATTTATAAAGATATATGTGTGTCCTTTTTAAACATGGAAAACAGCTAGTGAGGAATTTGACGCATGGACTTGTAACGTTTAAAAATAGCTAATTTTTTAGTTTTAATTCCATTTTAGATATGATTTTACAACCAAGAAATTTAATTAATGGAAGGAAAAATATTTTGCAGACATAATTATTTTTTAATTTAAATGTTTATTTAATTGTGTATTCAATGAAAAATCACAACCAAGAGCTGTAATAAATAAAATGTTTTCGTGAGTCCAAATATTTTTGTGAGAAATCTGGTTATGGCTGCTATAAAATCATCAAAAGCGTGCATCGCCCAAAAATTATGGAAATTAAGATTTACATTTTCTGGGAAGCGCATCACAAGTTTTCAACGTGTTAACAGTACGTGGTCTTATGTTAAGTATAAATCTACTGTCTTTTAAATAGATATGTAAGCACAAAGGCAATGCACCATTACGTGGTAGAAACGACGGCTTTGAGAATGATTTCATTGAGAAATCGTCGGTGGAGAAATGTTGCGGCGTTGATCCGCTTGTCTCGTAAATCTATCGTTGCATCCACCAAGAAGCTCATTACTATGTTCGGCACCGTGGGTGGGTATTAGCGTCCACTGTTCACATTGGCAAACTAACGTTTGTAGAACACGGTTCACCGATAACATTCAATAGAAGACGTCACCACGGTTACGGGTAAGTAGATGGAAATTGCGGGGCTTACGATCAACAGTGACGAACATGGATCGACGACCGCGTGAGACTTGTCTGAAGTGTAGCTCCTCTTTGTAATTATACCCTGTGGTACTACTCCATTCGGATATTCCACAGTTTTGGTCCACAGTATCCCCCCTCTCTTGATCTATTTAACAGCGACGAGGGAAACGTTCGAACATATAACTATAACTCCTGTTGCAATCAAACAGCAATTAATTGATTACGACCAGTCTTTGTGTCGGTACATGAGCACACAAAGCTAAACGATGCATACGTCTAATTCGACGACATCAAACTACACACTTGGAAATTACTATAATTACAGCAAATCAGTTATTAAGTTTATTTATAACTGCAAAAAGCAATATCTTTTTTTAACGATAATTGAATTCTTATTGAAAATAAACTAAAAATCTGTAAAGATTTTAGAAGAATCTATACCGTTATACTATTTTTGATGCATGACATTATTAAACGAAGAAATGCATTTTGATCTCTAAATAATATGTTCAGCTGTGCAAAGCATGTCAATAGCAGTTATTAAAACATTATTTTGCATAACATAAATTATTTTCATTACCCCGTTGTAATTATTGTTTTGACGATTATGAACATTCGTTTAGCTTTTTGAATTTCATTGTGTTTAAATTCGATCATTTAAACAAAAGATTTCACTATTTCCTTTTCGCTTCTACGTTTCACTGATAATTAGCAAGACCGGCAGTTAGTTCGTTTATAATGTAGTTAATTACATTACAAATTATCATTTATATATAATCTTGACAATTCAAGCAAGTTGATTATCTTTTACCTAATCATTTATGATAAAATATGTAGGAAAACATGCGTTCATTTAGTAAAACAGTTGTAAATACATTTATTGTAATTTCACTCCTCTGCGTACCTTCTCAGAATCTCAGAACATTATCATATTGTTTGCATACTTGAAATATGTTATTACACTTCTTTATGCGAAATAAAAATTGCTTGCATCAATTGCAAGAAATAAAAGATGTAAAACTTCTTTTAATTATTTTAACACTAGAACCACTTGAACACGATTAATATACGCATGTATATTCTTTTATGAAATTGTAAATAAATATCAGAAACAAGTCATTATGCACCATTAAAAACTGTTGTACTACGTTCCGAAACTAAGAAGCTATAATTGTATGAGTCACGAGACTCAATTTCATAGGCATAAAATTCACCAAAAATAAATCAAATAAAATGGAAATATCGTAGGTCAAAAAACTATTTTGTATTTAAAGTTAAGATGGCTTCGAATACAAAGGGTTAATAAGTTAAAATTCATTGAAATTCAAAAATAAATCAAAAATAGTGGAAATATTGTAGGTCAGAAAACTATTTTGTATTTAAAGTTAAGATGGCTTCGAATACAAAGGGTTAATAAGTTAAAATTCATTGAAATTCATAATAAATTCATTTTATGGCAACTTCTTTAAATTCACTTTAATTATAACATTCTTAAATTCATGTAAGAATCATCTACTCATTTTTCTGATAAATGTATAAAATCTGCCGTCTAGTTATCACAAATATAATGAAAAAGTATATAGACTAAAGCTCTGTCAAATAATTTAATCGTAGAATCGCCCATGGTTACAGATCTTTCTGCGAACAACAACTGCGAAGGTGTCACGCGTGGATTTCGCGGGTCCCGAAGGACATCAACAAGAAGATTCGGCAGTTATCGAGCATTCGTTGCCTCTTGATTCCTCTTCAATGCCATGCGAGCCTGCCCACGTATACCGGGTGTCGCGTGGGTGTACGCTCGTGCTCGACGCGTGCACGTAGTGGGGATCCTCCGGTACTTCACTGGCTAGCATGGAAAGGAAAGGAAAAGAGTGGTGTACCTACAGCTGGCTCGTAAACGCGATTATGTTTCGTCGCTGGCAAACCCATTCAGTGCTCCTTACGGTACGAAGGAACTTGGTGCGGTCAGTGCTGGCGTCCCGACGGCGGTCCTCCAGTGATCAGCAGCCAGAACGACGAGGGACATCCGCGCACATGTACGCTGGAGCTACTTGGACCAGGATCACGTGCGCGTCGTTTCAGGTGTTTGCTTACCTTTGGCAATAGACACGCGCGCCGGAGACACGGATTCAGTGACCATCAGAGGAGATTCCGTGCAGTTACCGACGACGTGATAATGTGAAAATCGGTCCTGATAAGACCGTATCGTTCCCAAGTCGCCCGCGTGTCATCGGACTTTCGTTGAGGTTAAACGGAGGGGTGGCTGCGACGCAGCTGTTCACGTGGGATCCGAGCATTTGGGTGAGTTTGCCGAATCGATAGCTTCGTCTCAACGAGCGAACATACATCATGCATTTCATAATTCTTCCAAAGGACGTCCGAGCACGACCGAAGGTGCAATAAACAGCGACTTCCGCGTCCATCGGAAATTATTCGTTCCTTTGTTATATAAAGATAGCGGGGCATTTGTTACGGGAAACCTTGGTGAACTATCAACAAACACGCGTAAAAATAGAATGTTCCTTGCCCTGCCGCGGCGGTTCCCATCCTTCTGCATGGGATCGGTCTAGTTTAGCCACGGTTAGCTGTCACTAAGTCGGAGGAAGCAGATCCCGCTAAGTTCTCAACATAAATATGTATACCGAGCGATCTCCGCGTCGCGATAAACCGGGGAAAGCACGAAGGGGTTATTGAAAACAAGCACGCAATTACCCCCATCGTCGAGCGGCTGTGCGACATGCGGCTCAATGCCCGGTCAATTAATCCCTTGTTAACGAGAACGGGAAAAACGAACGTTTGAGTACCCCGAAGGAGAGGCCTTACGTAACGCGAACATGCTTGTATGCCGAGATTCAGTGTAACGATTCGGTGTTTCCAATTCGATTCGTTCGACGTCGAGCCAGCAAGGCGTGATGATGAACGCGCTGCGAAAACAGTGACGACAAAGAGGAAACGAAAAGAAAACGGGAAGGGGAACGGGTGCGTGGAACGGTTCGCGGTGAAACGAGCCGCATTCTTTCAATGGAAAATGCATGAACCTCTTTCGTTTTTTGTTGTTGTCGTTGCAGAGCTAACAAGAGAGTGGCTGCGGCCGTAGAACAATTTCCGTTGCCAGGATTCCACGACGAACCGGGACGAGTGAAAGAGATATCCCGCGCGCAACCAGTCCGCGATTATCGAAGACACGACGGAGTGGCAAATCGCTGCAACACCGTCGCTACCAGAATCGCATGCGGACAGGACATCCTTCAATCATAATCGCCTAATCACTGCGGATACGGTAATACGGTACGTACGCTATTACGGTTTCCATTCGCACGCTGGGAAACAGCTGGGCCGCTGTGGCAGGAAAGAGTCGTCGGAAAATCGACGATCGGCTTTTCCGTATACACGAATCGAATCGGAGAACTTGTGGGAAAATTAGCATGGAACGTTTCAGCCGCGGCCCCGTAGCATGACTAATGATCGAGTGGCCAGGCAAAAGCGGTCGGAATAAGTTACCGTGAACGGAACTGTGGATTCAGCTGGTACGCGCGTATTAACGCGGGAGGGAAAGGTGGAGGAGGATCGTTGCGTGACACGTTCGTGAAATTTTCGTCGAGCCCGGAAAAAGCAGACTTTCCGCACAGAAGCGAATCGACGTTTTAGATTTCTCTTAACTAGCTCAGAACCGCAAAGCACGGGGAACGTCGCGACGCTCGATATTATCTGTCGCAGCATCGACGGACACAGGGTGCAGGGTACAGAGTATCGGAATACTCGAGACGCAAACCGCAAAGACGTATATACTCCGACGCGGATATTTCAAGTGCATGCGATACCGTTTACGATCGAACGAAACGCGCGTGTCGGCCGTAGTTCTGGACTTCTTTATCGAAGCCGCAATGACCGCAGGAACGTGCAAACAGTATCCACCGTTAATGTTCAGTCGGCTTAGGAAAGAGGCAATAGCATGATCGGTATCGGAGGATGATTGCCGGTCGCGCGGCTAAGTAGACGAAACGACGATTACGCGTTATATAACGGATCGCAGAGCTATCCGGAGATATCCGCGGCTTAACAATTGCCGCGGTGATCGATGCTCGATACGCAAAGCGGCTCGATCGATCCTAATGGAACGCGCGAGCGTAATAACCGTTCCGTGTGATCGGTCGCGGCGGCCATTTACGGGCTGTTCGTTCGTTCGTCAACTGTCACCCCCGACGTATCCCATCCCGCGTAATTAGTATGCGCGAGTTAAGACCGATTAAACGCGCCGGCAGATATGCATTGGAAACGGACTGTCGCGTATTAAACTGCGGGGACACCTACATGCCGATGGTGTACGTGTCGCAAGATGGCCGGGTCACTGCCTACATGGTGACACCCACTGACTCTTGAGACGCAGCCTTCGCCACGAATAATATACTGGTCGACTGCTCCTTCAACATCTTACTCTCTCTCTCTCTCTCTCTCTCTTTCCCTCGCTTTTTTCTCGATTGTAATTTACGTCGATTAACAGTTACACGAGACAAATCCGTGAAAGAAACCCCGCGCGGATACCAACCGATTTCCATTCAAGTTAACCAGTTGATCAATTCGACGTCGATCGGCAAATATGCGGGACAAAGCTCCTTTTATTCAGATTTATCGGGGTCTCGATCAGGCTATTTCCAAATGCAACGGTCATTCATGACCGGAAACATAAATGTATTTAATTTGTAACGCTAGGGTTATGAAATGTAACGAAAAAGGGAGAAGAACTTGCTGTTTTTTTCTACGACTCAACGAACGAAAGCAGTTTTAATTATTTATGAAATGCAATTTTTGCTGTACGCACGCATCGCACCGTAATGGCGTCAGCAATCATTATAGTCCTGATGCGCGTTTCTGTGAACGAACATTGCCGTACGGATGCTTGTGGCGTGGCTCGCCCTTATATTCTGCTGCCTAGGTTATGCTATAAGGAACATCGTTTTACCATAATAACTTTTAAAATATTAGGAACTCTAGCTTATCATTGTATTTAATGTTTGCAGTGACTGGTCGGAATACTTGTTGTTACTAGGATTAATAACAATAATAACAACGGTAATAATAATAATAACAATAATAACAACGGTAATAATAATAATAATAATAATAATGTTTGTTATGTCAACGTTGCAGAAAATGTTATAATAGCGAGCACTCGAGACAGAGATAGAAAAACAGAAAAGTAATAATAACAAGATAAAGATAATAGTGATATCTGTGAAGCAACCAATAATAGTAGCAATAGGAGGAGTAATGATATCTAATAATAACAATAAGAAGAATAATACTAATAATAATATCTTCAAGGTCAAGAATTAAGGAAGTTTGGTAACAATAGTGATGGCAGAGTGTTTTAATGAAGTAGAAGAATTGCAAAAGTAGTTGGGAGAATGGCAAAAACGATTGGCATGGATGAGTAAGCGATTTGAACAGTTATAATGGTTATATGTATAGTGTGCAATGTGTTTCTGTGAGAAGAACAAGAGAATATCCAAGGTTACGGGCCGTTGCATAGCAAGTTGAGTTTTTCGAAAGTCTGAGGATAGGAGGTAGTGTGATTAATTTAGTTTGTATACGAATAATAGGTCAGCGATGATATGCCGTTGATCAAGACGCGTCACTCCCACTCGTAGTAAGAAGTTATCGTAATTATGGCGCAAGGTTGATATAGGTGGTTCAGTGAAATGAGATGCAAGCTTAGAAATCTGTCTTGAACACTCTCGATCAACGCCGCGTGATATTTTGCGTAGAGAGATAATCTTGACATAACAGAAGAAAATTTGTATATTTGGCATACAAATAATTATAAAAATAATTGTAATTATTACATATGTTATACATAAACGTTACATCTATGAATAACAGATGAAGTAGCTAACTGACACTGTACACCTACTGTTTCGTTACACGCTTGCGCTATTCTCAATTTTAATGTTTCAATGTTTTCAAAACCGGGAAACACCTTGTATAATAAAATTGGTGAAAGGCGCAACAATCTTGACATACAATTTTGACATTCTTATAAAGCAACACACGTTACTTACTTTTAGGACTAAATAGGTTTAGCATTAACGATTATCATCTTTCATTTTCCAAGCAAACGTCTAATTTCTCCGTACTAGAGTTTCTTGACGTGCAGAGTACGAAGCCTGACTCGAAGCGTTCAGTTTTTTCTAAACGGAAGCAGAGGTTTTAGTTACGATCGACGAGCGGAAACGAATCTATTTAGTTCGTATAGCTTAGCCAGTTCTAGGCATCCCCTCCTCAGACACGGGAAACTGAAGACGATGATCTACGTCCCCTGACGTTTTAAATATGCCTTTAAGTGGGATATGCGTACGCCCAGGCACCAGTCGGCTTCCATTAATAGACTGAATCTCTGTTTTCCAGACCGGAGGCGCACGAGGATGACTTACCAATGATCGCTAGACGCCAGTAATTAACAGTAGCTCCGAAGATGGTGTACAGAGGCAGTTTGCAAACGGACGATCCTCGGGATGCTCCAAAGCTGGTCCGGATTTCGCCCTTGCGCGCCAGCAGACCTAACAATTCTATGTCGCATGCGCGTGCCGCCGGCTCCGTCAACGGCCCGATGTATCATGGCCCGTTTATGTCGGCAATCGACGTTCAACGAGCCAAATTGATCGAAGAAAGACGGCTGGGCCGTGAAAGGGACATCGAGACCGTGGAGAAGGTCATCATGAGGACGACCGGGCTGAAGGTGGGCGCGCCGAGGCTGCGGAATATCAGTCAGATACGAGATACCGTGTTCGTCGATCCTGCTCTGATACCGATGGAGAAAATCGGACGGAAGGAGCGAGACCGACCGAGGACGATAGCCGTGGATAGCTCTCCTCGAAACACCAGGACACCCAGCTCCATGTTAGCCGACCTGAAAGACCTAGAGAGACTGAGGAACACCCCGCCGGCACAGAGGTGTCCCAGGACCTCGGCGAAGGCCGACTCGAGGTACTCGACGGTGAACAAGAAAGCCGAGCTGTCGAACTCGGCGAAGATTCGATCGGATATAATAAAAATACAGCAGATGTTCCAGGCGCCGGACGGATCTGCGCGAATGGTAATAAAGTCGAGCGAGAAAAGAGTGGACAAAAAGAACGAGTCGGAGAAGCAGGAGAAGCGAGTGGGAACGGAAATTAATAAAACGAGACTACTGGCTCAGAAGTTGCTCGAGGCGTCGCGGACTAATCGGGAGTCGCTGAAGGATCGTTATAACAACCCGAAAAACGCCTCCTCGAATAAAGCGGTGAAGGAAGCGAACGGCAGGGTACCGAGCAAAACGACCGCGCAGAAGAACGGTCTTTCCGCGGACTCCAAACATCCGAAGGAAAAGATCCCGGTAGAGGAAACGCAGCCGCGCCCCCCTGCGCGGAGAAGAAAAGAATCGAGAAATAGACTCGGCCGTGACGCGAACGAAGACGAAATCGGCAGAAACGATTTTGAGGAGAGCTCCAGAAACGTTGGGATTGGGAGAGACGAGGTTGACTCGAACGTTATGGAGGAACGTTCGAACGTCGTGAACGCGGGGGAGGATCCGAAAACAAGGGTCAGGGAGCTGGACAGGCCGGATATCCTGGACGGTTTACTGAAGGAATCCGACAGGCAACTGGCCGACTTGAAATCCGATTTGAACGTGCGGGGAAGACCGCGCAGCCACTGGAGAGGATTCGTGCAATCCATGAGGCTGCACGACGTCGAGCTGCACTCGGATAGCGAGGATCAAAAGAAAGGTGAGCTAGCATCGTTCGTTGCACAGATGGTAGATAACGTTATGTGAAAAGGATAGATTAGGAGCCTTCTATCGGTCGTGCGGCATAATTATCCGAGTAATTTTATATTGGGTAGTAAAAGTGTGCGAAAACTCGAAAAAATGAAACTGAATTTTACTCGATTCAAAGCCGATTCGAATAGCCGATTAAACTAAATGCTGGGAAAAGATAAAATACTCAAAAGAAATCGGAGTCTTCCGGATAAAAGCGAGTAGCTCCTAATGATCGAAGTCTGCATATATTACTGATGTAGTTATCATCATTACGCGTATGTAATACATATTATCATTTCCAGTTGATCTACAGAAAAGCTGATTGCATTATTTTATGTCCTACTTAATACTGAACAACTTTTGTTTGAACGTTTTGTCAGTGACCTTTATCGTTTTTTTTTTAAATATATATGTACAGTGCTTCAACAATCAGTTTTTAAATGAATCGGTTTCGAATCTTCAGAGTATGTACAAGTACACAGAACGCATGTATTGTACACAATATATGGTCTATACGGAAATGAGCCACCGTGGACTACAGACTCCGAAATTCGACTTGAAAATACGAGCCTCGGAGCACCCCTACTGTGAGCCAAAACGGACATCTCTGAATTCGAGATTCGGAAAGTCCGGTCGAACCAAGGGACTCGCATGCTCCGAGGTTTAATTACCGCCTCACGACCACGTAAGCATTCCGTTCGGCCCACAGAAATGATGTCTCAATGCTCCGGGGAGAGCGAGCGAGCGTTCACGCGCGTGTAAAAGGCTGATTAACGCACACCGGCGTGTCGGGCACCAGGGTCTGGCGTTAAGTGAGATTTATTGGAATTTCTGCTGGCCATTTCGATGACCCCCGACGGCGCATAGGCACTCGGTCAGTTAAAAGGGTGCGTTTCATAAGCCATAGATTGGATTAGCCGCATTTGCCGAGGTGTTTAAAATTACAACCGACGTGGCCATTAATCCCTTGCCCTAAAGCGCCCCTATTTTTAGACTCTCCGATGCTCCCTCTCCTGGCTGTGTTACTGCCGCAGGTCAGGGTACCGTGTCCCTTAACATATGTCTCGACATATGGATTTGTCCGAGAAACAAGCTGCCATCTTCGGTTCGTAACAGCGGGATCAAGCGTAAACTGCAACTGTTTGAGCCTTTCTGCGATCGTCTCGCGGCTTTCGTCGTTTTTATAGTCCATCGTGGAATAATCTGCAATGCTGTCAATGGGAACCCAGAATTCACGTTGCCAGCTGAGATTCTGACTGCGAATGATTCTGGCATGACGCACGGTCGTTTCCTCCGCATAGCCGGGGCCGATTTTCTCGATTCTCACGCCACCGGTCTCGAACCATCTAATTTCACTCCTCGTCGATCGCGATCATTCACCTTGATTCCGCGATGAAAGTCCCGGGACAGCGAGCGTCTCGTCTCGGTCCGTGTATCCGATCGTTCCTCTTCGTCTTTCGGTAATAGTTATCTACGGCTTATCTTTCTACACGTGGATTTACTCTATCTCCCCGCTTACGTGCGTGTCCTGTATCAGATAGGAGGACGAAAACGTTTGCCAGCGTCTTGGCATTCCTCTTCGAAAAGGTTTTATCGCGTTACAGTTTCAGACACACTTGTAACGTTGAAAGGGAAAGGGAAAGATAGCGACTCCGGATCCGCCTTCGGAGAGGAAACGATTTCGGGTCTATGTTTGTTCTCCCAGACGTTATCAACAATGATAATGACATATTTAGCCGATAGCGGTGGGACTGCATGCTATAAATTGTACCTGATTCTATATATGTATACTTGGGAAAATGAAAGCACATTGTTTTCTAATGAT
>CM052166.1:5474967-5489713 GCA_028455555.1 Augochlorella aurata | reverse complement strand
CATCGAAACGAGTATTGGCTTTTAAAACGAAGGAAAAAGTAAATATTTGTTGGAAAGGATATACATATAAGACTACAGGATTCGGAAATATCCTGTGGGGATACCAAGTTCGACGCACGCGTAATGCAGGTCGAAAGGTCTTAATGGGATGTAGGTCAAGCAGCAATGATGGGTGGAATTCATCGACGTTCCCTGTCTGTGTAAACTCGCGAATAACCGAAACCTTGAAAAATCTACGTTCACTAGTCACCGCTGCTGCATTTTTGCTGTCTGGGAAAAACACTTTAAAAGGTAACACTCGTCAGCCGCGCGTTAAATTATAAATCGCGTCCTGCCGATTAAGAAATCGGCCAGGATGGTTGCTGATCTTCAGAATAAATCAATTACGTCTTTCCAAACTAATGACGCTTTATATGGTCCGTGCGAAGGTTTTCGCGCATAAGCGATCGACAAGTACATATACAGGCTAGATTGAGTCATCGGGATTATTAGCTGTCGCTAGTTCTTCAGACTATTGACCCTAGTGCAATGTAGGGTAAATACATTTGAAAAATCGACAATTCTATCATGAATGGAACGGCACAACATTCCTATGTTGTTCCACATATGGTAAAAATATAGTAGCACAAACAATAGAAAATAGATGGAGCATACGAAAGTGAATGTAAAAATTCTGTCCGTATTTTTTAACATTGTTCTTTGTAAATTTACTCACACGAGCACTGTTACGTAACAATCAGTTGTAAAAAGAACATGTTTATATATGGAACACGGGAACATGATACAGAAACGGTGTTCCATAATAGGTACATTTAAAAACATCAATCTATCAAACAGTAGTGTAAATATTCTACAATAACACTTTTCAGTTGCAATAAAAACAATGATAATTTGATATCCCCTGAAAAGGTTTCCATAATGGTTACTTTTACCATGTAAGTTTATTTTCGCCGACATGAGGAAATGTGAGTCTTTTCTGAATAAACTGAAAACGGTCGTAAAGAAAATAAGCGTATCGGATTCAGTTACTCTTTGTCTGAACAAAGTGCTACATTGTGTACTTTCATAGGTTCGAACGAATGGAGGTCACGTGTTTTACCGAACCGCGTTTCAATTTGAATTTCCGGTTTAGAATTTCCAGTACGTCAATCATTATACAATTTAAATTTCAATACCGTTCGATGCTTTGTCATTGTCAGGCTATTAAGAAATAATCCATAAAAAGACAAACCTACAGGATTTGCTTTCTCTCTGTTTGAGAGGAACAAAGGGGGTGATCGTTTACAGCTAAACGCAGTGTGTGTAGCCCCCCCCCCCCCCGCGGGTGCATATGTTCTCATGGATCGGAGGATTGGAGGACACAAGTCTCGTTGCATCGTGTTCCCAGGATCAATCTGAGATCCCGATCTAGAACCGGGCTCGTGCGAATTATGGGAAATCGGGTGTACCGTTACGAAAACAATATGCAAAGGATCAAGTGCCGGCGATTCGGAACACGGGGCGGATTATTGAACTCTCTGTCATTATTCCCACTTCTCTTTCCGACCACCTGTCTGTCTTTCTTCCTCCGGCTCCGCAGTTGGCAGCGTGGCTCGAAAATCTTGGGTTCCTGGCCACACGCGTGTCCACCTCCGTGCGGAGCTCGCACAAAGAACACTCATTCGCATTATTGCAGAAAATAATGCGGCCCGCCCTGACCATGAGGCGCACGAGTAGAATTGCATGTAGGGTGTGCACGCAGCCGTGATGCACACTAATAGGTACACACACCCGTCTGCTTCGTTACCTTTGTGTACGCATGTAAGTGAAATAGAGAAAGAGAGAGGAAGAGAGAGAATAAGAGAGAAAGAGAAAAAGAGAATAAAAGAGAGAGAGAGAGAGAGAGAGAGAGAGAGAGAGAGCAAGAGAATGGGAGGGAAAGAACATGTTCACCAACACACGGCGAAGGGTTCCCACAATCAGTACACAATCGGTCTACGACGGTGACATACACGGTGAACCGGGAAGTAAAAAATGAATTGTCGGGGCCCGGTTTTCCTTTAAATTGGTGTCCACAGTAGGAACTGACCTGATATGCGGGCAAAGTGGAGCGAGAATACTTCAGATATGAAGTAAAACGAAACGGTTTCTGTTCGAGTGCCGTTTCAATGGGAGAATTGTTCGTTGAGTCCACATGGAACGTATTTTTAGAAACGTTCTTTGTCGGAGCTCCACGGAAGGGAGAATGTAATTGCATTTTTAACATGTAACTGCAACATGTTGGCACGACCTTACTACTAGTAGGTGGTGCGACAATTTTTGAAATGTTTAAAAACAGTAAAATATTTTCAATAATTCATTCAGAGAAAATTGTCTGTTTTAACGGGCTACGTAGTTCGTAGCGTGGAAACATCGAAGAATGAAAATACAGACATTTATCGTTGCCGGTAATTGTTCGAGGCGACTTCGTCGGGTGAAAACTATGCGCTGACGCGGGCCGTCGGAGGCAGGACATAAAGGATATCGCGAGAAACGGAATTCCTCGCGTGTCATTCGGTAGTTATGCGGGGAATTCGTATCACGAAAAGCGTACGAGGGATGGGGACCGTTGGACGGTTTCTCGCGCGTCACCCTGTATACACAGGTACGGAGCTGCACACGTGTGTAGCCTCTGTTACGCACACGCATGTAATGCCTTACGCATACGACCAACCGTAAACCTCCAGTCTTTCAGTTCATGTCGGGACCGCGTAGAGTGTGGACTCCCCGGTTTCCGAAATCCCGGTTCGCCCGTCGCGACAGAATTTTACGAATTTTTTTCTGATATTTCAGTCGCAGCTTACTATTTTCACATTTATTTTTGTCGTCCGCGTCGATCGACGAAAACTTTTATCACGGTGACAACCTCGATAATGCTGGCCTACGTCATTGGATACGTTTACTTCTACGCGGAGATGCTCCGATTCGAGTTGCAAATGCGCGTGCATCCGGGCGGATATAAACTCGCGAAGTTCATGCTGTGAGACGCGGGAAATAGGAAGTGGAAGACACCCCTGCGGCCGAAGAAGACCGAATCCAATCTCGCTGATAGATCGAATTAGATCGAATTAGAGGATTGCGAGTCGATCGACGAGGAACGCAGAGCTGTCCTTGACGCTCTTACGGTTGACCTGCTCAAGGTAGAATCCCCGTTTTCCGTGCAATCAATACTGATTTACATGAAGCTCGCCGAAGTTAACAAATCTTAATTAACGTTACGGCGAACGGACTGTTTCCGCCTCGAAATATCAGTCTCGCTCGAGTCGGGCTGGTCATTATTCCGCAATAATGAAACCGATAATGAATACCGATTCGAGCCAGCCCACCGAGCCGAGAAGAGCGTTCAGCATTGACCGCGGGTTTCAGTTCCATTAATCAGTTCAGCTTCTCGATTTGCCGAACTGACCAGGGATGAAACGCGATACTGCCAGAAAGGCCCCATCATCGGACGCGCCAAGTCCTCCGCGGGTCTTGAAATTTCAAACCCACGAATGAGAGGATTCGAAAAAGCGACATCGCGTTTTCGTCGATAAGGTGACGATCTGGAAACTGAAAAAAACGAACGTTTACAATCGGAGGAAAGAACGCAACGTCCGGCGTCCGCGGCGGAACGAAAAAGGCTTCGCGAAGCCGGGCGCATCCGGAGATACGTCGAGAAGTGAAAGTGAATTTTGCAAGATGACTGTAACCATGGATAATGGCGAGTGCAGCCGCCACCGACGCCCCAGTGCGTCCGTAACAATCGGCGAGGGCAACGACAAGCTGACGCCTATTTTTTCGTCTCTCTCATCCTCACCATCTTTTTTTTCGTATTTCCCGTGACACGTGCGCCAGCCATGCATCGGCGAGAAACGGTCCTGCTAGCGACACGGAAGAAGCGACGTGCAGTTGCAATTGTGATCAACCGAATTAACGTCAAGTGTAAACAGTGACCCCGCGACCGCGTTCGTCATCGGCGTTCATCAATAATTCATGAGGCTGACTTTCCACCGACACCGAGAAAAACGGGATTGTCGAATTGGTTATGAGCATACCGGCTACAAGGTCACCGGAGCCACCCTACGAGAAGGAAGAGGAAGAGGAAGAGGAAGCGGAGGGACCGCGACCCTTCGAGCGACGGGCGGGACTAGTAGGATTTAATCGCGACCACGTGGATCTCTGAACAACAACATGGATACTATACTGAATTGTAATCAACCGACAAAACATTTTTCGAATATCTTTGAAAGTTGAATGACGCGTATCGCTCCCAAAGATCGATTCGATTATCTGACGCGTCTCTCAACGATTTACCCACTCGATAGCATTATCGTTGATAAAAAAAGCAACCGCGTGTCTTCTTTTCCTTCTCCTTTCGTTCGAGGTCTCTCTTTATCTTCGGTAAATAACAACACTTTGAACGAGTAAAAAGTGCCGCTTCCTATCGTTTAACTTTAACCCGCTGATCAAAGACGGCGATAGTTTCCTTCTTTTCCTTTTCGAGCGCGTTGGAAAAGATAGGATATCCTGAGGTCTGTTACTCATCCGGGACTTTTTTGTCTCTGTGTCCTGCAGACCTGAACCTATGGAACAAAAGCATCAGCCAGCGATGGAGGAAGCTGAGGAGGAGGTGTTCCGTGCAGGAGACGTCCGAGCCGCAAGAGGCATTGATACAAGGTGGGACGACCCAGGGAGTTATCCAAGCGGTAAGATCCAGTCCGGCTAGCAGAGAATCTTCACCAGCCGCGAAGAGCCTTCAAGATGGCAATTCACCGAAAAAGCTGCTACAGACTAGCTCTTTAAGACTGCCAGGTAAGATTCAGATTACCGATGACAAAACACAGGCGGAAGTTAAGATGACCCGTGTCCAATTGACCAATTTTACAGGCACCACCAAGGGAATAGCGGACATTCAGAACGTCCTCCGGAGCAAATTCAGCAAGATAAACGCCGGAATCAGGAAGAGGAAGGCTCTGAGCGTAACCGAGGTGTTCTCGCAGAAGGACAACGCGTCGAACTTCTACGTACCCAGCCCGCTGACCTCGTCGTCCAGTCAGAACTTCGATGGTGAATATGACTCCAGCGAGCCGACATCTTTGCCTCCGTACCCGTTCCACGACAACCTGGAGACCCTGGCGGAGGGCAGCGTGCCAAACTCTCCGAACTGCAACAGTCCTTTGACCAGCAGCAACAAAACGTTCACGTACTCGCAGAACAGCAGCAGCTACGACTCGCCTGTCCTCAGCCACGATCACAGCCACAAGGACATCTACGAGAATGTAGTGTACGCCGGCAGCTCATCGCCCGGTTGCTTCCCTAGGTCCAGGGGAATACTGCAGCGCAGCAACTCCGAGAACCGTGATGCTGTCAGAAATCACGATCACTCCTACGAGAACGTACGCTACCAACGAGGTCACAGATCGGAGGTGACGTCGGCGGTCACCAGCCCACAATCGGACAGACATCTGGCAAGGAGCAACTCCGAAACGAGGGATCATCATTCTTACGAAAATGTCCACTTCCAGAAGAACGGGAAGGGACGGAATCAGTCCGAGCCGGCGTTCGACGAGATTCATATACCAAGGGTCACTCCCAGAAAGAGGGTGACGGACTTCAAAGTCGGCGGACAAGTGAGCAATTACTCGAGCGGGTCTGGATCTGGCAACAAAGAGGACGGCCCGTCTAGTTTGGGCGCCGAGAAGAGTCCTGGGAAAAAAACTACGAGGAGATTGAATAGCAGAAGCGTCGCCAACATTCCTAGTTCTTCCGGTTCCGGTTTGAAGACTTGGCAAGTAAGTCGGTCGATTTGAATTTGGACGCGCATCAACCCGGAAGAACGTTCACCGCATTCAATTTTCAAACTCGCAAGAGAACGTGCCGAACCCAAGAACAATGACCTTGTTAACATTTATGTGAGAAATAATTCTTGTAAAACTTTTGATCTATATCGTTTTTCTCGATGACCGCCCGCGTCGGAAAAATGAAAACAGCTATCAATGTTCGGGATAGAAATAGTTTCTAATATCTTTGGAACTAGTGCGTGCAGCAGCGAAAATTTCTTTCAATTGTGTAACTTTGAATCACAAATCCAATTGCATCCAAATATTTTCTTTTTAAAAGATTGACTAAAAGAAACATTGACAACTTCCTAGTTCTGCAAGATTATGAAATGTCAATCTATTTCTAGGAAACTACATAATATTTTTTACCTCGTGCAAGAAAAAAATGAGGGCTTATAAAAGTTGATGTAAATTTTTCCGATATTGTTACATCAATAATGTATTCTATTTTGTTGATTGCTTTTTTAATAGCCAAAGCTGAGATCGCAGGTACAGGATATTTTTCATATACATAGACAAACGATCTTTCACATGCAATCAAATTTGGGATTGGTACGGCTCCTTGTTAATCTATTGTAGTATGATGGGAATGATTTTGACGCAGGCAACAGCTAATGATATCGAAGATACATCCGATTTGACTTTCTTCCAAAGTTATTGTTTGGCGTATTACCAGCTTGCAATTTTTGATTCATGCCTAAATAAACTACAATAAGAAACCAATGTATGGGGTAATGTTTTGTAGAGTAGTTATTAAATAGTTAATCAGTATCATCAGACGATTTCCTCTGAATATATGAGATGTATTGAAAAATGAAGCTCTCTGTAAGTTTAAGAGAAACATAGTTACTCTAGTGAGCATATTTACAGAGAAGCTTTCATTTGACACAAGATAGTCTTTGAATATTTGTAGAAAGTGAACATGAAAGATTTGGTTTGCGATGATTGATGA
Organism: Augochlorella aurata; assembly: GCA_028455555.1. Taxonomy (NCBI): domain Eukaryota; kingdom Metazoa; phylum Arthropoda; class Insecta; order Hymenoptera; family Halictidae; genus Augochlorella; species Augochlorella aurata. Next base: position 5,482,924 of record CM052166.1, on the reverse strand, counting down.
TCGAATCCTCGATATGTTTCTTTGCAGGGTACACAAGACACGGACGAAGGCCTGAATACCGACTCGGAACTCGAAGACATCGACGAAGCTGGCGAGGGTGAAGAGTCGAGATTTTGCACCCTGCCAAGGCCAGGCAAGGGTGGCGCGTCATTCACGATACTGACTGCCAGATTCTATAAGGGTCCTGGGCATAAAGGACTCGGTTTTAGTATCGTTGGCGGTACCGACAGTCCCCGAGGTACCATGGGGATTTACGTGAAGACGGTCTTCCCTAATGGGCAGGCTGCTGACCTTGGCACTGTGAAAGAAGGTATTGCTAACCCCATTGCGCCATCAAACATTGATTTCATCGAACCTCGATTCACCCACAAAGTTTGTTGCAGGGGACGAAATTTTATCGATAAATTCGAAACCTCTTCACGGAATGACGCACGCCGAAGCAATCGCCGAGTTCAAGTCCGTGAAAGCTGGCGACGTGGTCCTACACGTTGGTCGCCGAGTGAACAAAAAGAAAAGGGACTCCTTGACCCTACCACCTGTAACACCTCCAGCGCCTCGTCAACAAGTTCAGTGAACGATAGATCGTTTGCTCCTACATCCCGCGCGAAAGCGTGCTACAATTCCCCAGCGGAGAAGCGCTAAACTCTCGGCTCTAGCAAGTGCAATGGCATGTGTTCCGCAGATGCTGCCCACCTGCGAGCAATACCGTTTATTATTGCTGGCAATAATAAGAGCAGGACTACGTTGACATTGCGCCGCGACAAGTTGGCTTCAACGGGTTGTTTTCGATTAGTACGATGATGTTTCCAGTTCAGAATCGTTTCATTTGTACGCGTACTCGTTTTCGAATGTTTCGAGATGTCGAGGAGGTTGTTTGGTTTTCTGTTGCGACGATTTTCGCATTCGTTGAGCACCGGTCTTGTTTTGACGGTGACGGAGAAATTGTCGATTAAGGCTCAGTACCAATGAGCATTACACATGCATCTACAGTGTAATCGTAATCCAATCAATTTGATGTTCGAAATTTAATAAGTAAGATACTGTTATCGTTGCGGTGAGCGTTTCGAATCCGTGTGTCTCGATAGCAAAGTCGATCGCGATGCTCGACGCTTCAATTTCACCGAAGTTTTTCTATCTATTAGTGATTTCAATGTTCGACAGAGACGAGGCGAGCGTTTCGAGCAGCTATAAACGGATCAAAATTCGATGTAATCCTATAATCTGGTATGTGTATTCGTAATCGATGTACCGCTGTATTTATCGATAACTTTTAATCGTTATCTCCAGTAATATTCGAAGTCACTATGTATTAGCGTAAACGGATCGCTCCAAGGATCCGAATTTCGTACTCCTTTCTCGTATATCGACTTTTAACGAAAGATGTATTTTTCGAAACGATAATCGAATTTTGTAGACTGCTCCTCGAGAGAATAATCTATATTTTAATAAACGATCGCGACGTCGTATCGAAATGAAACGGACGCGGATGAGGAACGGTCGGAGACCTCTCCCGTGGCTTAGCAACTAAACAGATTTATTTTTGTAAAACAATAATTGAACGAATGAAAGGGAACGCGCGAGCGAGTTATCAAACTATATCTAGATGGTCGATCGTGGCGAATCGACGGAACTCTGCAATGGCCTGATCGAAACGGGAGGTGTGCGACGCGGTCGGTCGAAATTCTCCGCGTTGCCGCGAGTGAGAAAAAAATTATTTTTTAATTACCGCATAGAATTTAACGATGATCGCCCAAAGATGAAGTCCAAAAAATATTTTTACTACGAGACGATTGCGACAGGATAAGAGAGACGATGAAACAGTGCATATCTATAGAACTATATATTTTGACGGAACGAGCGAGATGCATTTAATTTAAGGTGAGAAATGTTATTAGTATCTAGTCCATGTGTAATATTTCATTTCTAGATAAAGTCTCCAATCCACTCGATCCTTTTTGTTTATTTTATAGCGATATTGTCAGAGGAAAGAAAACGAGAAAATTTATATATATATATATACATATATACATATTTCTTTATATATTTCTTATATCAACTTTTAAAGGCATCAAAGCAGCCAACGTAATAAGCGAGTAATCATTAAATTAGACTTAAGGTGTCGTGTTTCCGCGACCTGAGCGGAGAAATTAATTCTAACAACAAGACACGTTTTCCTTTTCATTTCCGAGCGCCGAATCACGCTCGCGACATTTCTTTATCCTTCTATCCTCCAACGAGGAGTAGGCATCGCGGACGAAGAACGCGTATGCGGCAACTTTCTTTGTCTTCCATGGATCGAAGCGACGGTAATTAAGTTAGAATTAATCACTCCAGGTTGAGAACGCGCGTCAATCGGCGCGAGAACAACCAAGATTCATTGAAAGAGATAGAGAGCGAGAGAGTGAGAGAGGGGGAGGGGACCGGACGAACGAAGTTGATCGAACTGTTGTCTTTTTGGCTTTATTGATTCATCTTCCACGTTACGACGATGTTACAATGATTGGCAATTACAAAGATTCTTCTGTAAAACTCTATTTTCTCGAACAATTGGTCCACGGTTTTCATCGGAAGGAACTTAATCCAGGTCGATCGTTCGACCAGCAAGTTGATTCTGTCCGATTGGAGACACCCAGCGATCTATGATATCACGATACGATTTTTCTGTATGTGCGCGGCAGATTATACCTCCCCCAAAACGGAGACTCCATCGACAACGTTCACGCGCGCGGTGTTTCGCTGACGAGCGTGCGAGCGCGACGCAATCTCGCCGCACGCAGACGAAAGACTCGATAATGTTACTGTATTTTCTACTTGCTATGCGGGCTCGAATGCAAATAAATAGATCGTATACTGGAGCCGCGCGTCCCCCGACCGATGGAACGCATTGCCCACATCCTTCCCAATCGGCAGCAGCTTTTTCTTTGCACGGAACACAGTCGTTACAGAAGATCCAGCGTTTCCAGTCAACGGAACGAGACGATCCGCATCGAACAAAAGAGACTTCGTATCGACGAGAAAAGCGACGATCACAATTGCGAGAGATCATTCCGTCGGAGCTGATGCGAGCACACACAGACGCCTCACCTAGCCTCCTTGAAACGTGTAAACGACGATTCTTAAGCTGTCGAACGCATGCGATAATCTATCGTCGGACGAATTCCATATCGTACTATTTCAATCGTCATAGCTGATCCGATGACGTCGGTGAAAAGATATATTTAGGTATCTGTTCGGGAACTTCTGACAACAACGGCAGATTGCTGCGCATCCAAACAGCATCACACTTTGCGATTCTCCTGGTTAATTGAATCATTCGATAAATAATAGTCAGGAATTAATAGCAGGGAGAAAGATACAGAAAAAATAATAGATAAACCTTCCTAGCGCATCATGGTAATACAGTCTACGTGCAGTACCCTAAACTACGAACATTAGAAATTCCAACCTCGACCGATCGAGTCGAACCGGAGAAACGAGCATTCTCAGATCTCGTTTACATGCTGGTGGATGTTGTACGCTCTGCCACCTCGCCTGGACTCTTTCGGTACCACGGCTAGGCGATCGGAGGCGAAGTCCTGGATATTCCTGTCATCTGAAATCTTCTCGACAAGCAACTCTGAGGGTTTCGAGTAAACGAACGTCGTCTCGGCTCCGATCGATCGACCGATCGTCGCCGATCCTTTCAGGACGTTGTCTTGGGCGCTGAGAAGCTGTTTGAACCGCTCATCGTTTCTCTTCTCCTGGTCCCAATGGGTACGGGCGGATCTGGACGTCGTGGGCACGTCAGCACGCTGCTGGCTGGCCGCTTGGTTGACGTTCTTGCTGGTCAGGTTCAACTTTGGGTTCAAGTTTAGACCTAGCCATTGGGAGAACAGAGCTATACCTTGTTCGGCGCTGGCAGTCACTACTGCTATCAACTTCTCTGTGTTCAGGGAGTCTTCTTCTTCTCCGTTTTCAGCAGGCTCTGTGGTCTCCGTTATGCTGCGAGAAAAATTGACTCGATGAGAGTATCCATTTCACGGTTTCTAACGTAGAATTTATATAGTGTAGCTAAATCCATTAAAATCTTTACGACTGCTTTCCCATATTTTTGCACTTACTACAGGTAACCCTGTATAACACAGTACTGCTATAACACGATTTCGCTTTAACACTGTTCCAGAATTGGACAAGGCAATCACACGAAAAGTGTTTTCTCCAACATGCATCGAGGATCAGGTAAATTGCTGTACAATGTTTTTAAGATCAATATTCAAAATTAGGAATACTGCATTACAATACGGAACGAAACAAGAGATTTTAAGAGCAGGAGATATCTCATTAGAAACTCGTCATTTCGTCGTATCAGATTTACCTGCAGAACTTTGAAGTTTGTTAGGATTTAAAATCCATTTTGTCCGTGGAATATTAAGTACGTTTTAAAACTTTGTGATTTTATTTAATACGTATTAAATATACGATACTTGTGATGATTGTCAAATATAATATATAATAGTAAAAACATAGTAGATCTAATAATTCACATGACACGGCATTGTTTGGAAACGTAACAATCGTGTTATACGGGGGTTACCTGTATTTGGAATCAACGTTGATCTTCTTATGCAAATAGCTAACGATATGAACCGGCTGTTGGGAAGTTAGAAATTAAAAGAAAGTCTTTGCAACTTTGCTAGATCAATTTAGAATTTTACGCTAAAATAAGAAGAAACGATGACCGATATAAGAACGGTGTCGTTATAAATGGAAGAAGAGGTACGTTTCTCCGTGATTACGGTGTTAGGTATTAAATCGAATACGGATTAAGCACGGATCGCATAACATTTTCAGGTTCGTACTCACGCGGAAACTTCGATCTGCCGCACCACTTGATTGAAATTGAAGCATCCCATGTGGTAGGTGGCTTGCGGTGTGCCTAACAATGCTGGTTCGATCACCAGACAGCCGTCATAACCAACGTCGGCTTGTTTTATCGACGTGAATTTCGCGCATATTTGCGCCAGGTCCGACAGCAAGTTCATGCAAGTCGGCTTGTTAGCTGCGTCGGCTGCGAACCATTCAAATCGATCACTTTGACAACGTTTGCTTTAACCCTAATTTAGCAGTGCGATATGTCGATCAGGTCAACCCATATCGCACTGTTGACTTACAGTTTCTGTATCCAATGAAGCGAGGACCGGACGCAAAATTTGACATCCAGAAGCTTTTCAATAATTACCTATTTTACGTTTAGAAATTTTGCTGTAGTTCATTTAGCGGTCACTTTAAACACTAGAACTTCGATATAGTTGGAAAGATTGTTGTATTGTATTCTTGCATAGTGTTTCAATAATTCGTTCAATTGTCTCGGATAAGTACACTGCGGATTTTATGCATTTACGACAAAAGTGAGCAAGCGCATTACAAAACAGTAAACACAAGTGATGAAAACAATGCTGATAGATTATTTTTAAAATGTTAAAAATGAAAATAGATTCTTGCTTAATTCCTGTTTGTCGCATTGGGGATAGAGATATTTTATTTTGCGTAAAGATCCGGAGTCTACTGATAAATATCGACATCTTTATGACGTAAATGAAAGAGCAACATTTGGGAATCATCGTTTTGAAAAGTTTGGCAGTTCTGGTGTCAAGCTTAGCATGTAAGTGAAGGGCGCGTCGGGGTACTGAAACATTGACTATCCCTCACCAATCTTAATGGTGGCATTGTGCACGGGATTGTCACCGTAGCTCAAGTTCAACGAAACGTTCTGCTCCTTCTGCTTGACGTTGATGCAAGCAGGCCCGCCTAGGTCAATCGTCGCCGTCAGGTTCAGGTCAACGCAGCAGAGACAATTGGAGGTCTGGCAGAGGCATTGGGACTCTGCAGTGGTGGATCTCCCAACAGCGTCGGGCAGGTCCCACGAGAGCAGCGTTTCTGTCCAGGGGAGAGATAACAGACGCTCGAGAGAAACTTATAAAGAGAAATTGGAACAAAACGAAAGTCGTCGATCGAAAGTCAATGAAAAAAATCGCTGTGCTTTCCATCGATCGCGTCGTCGACGTTTTTGAAGTTTTCTCCCCTGACACCGTTTTCTCAAATTCGCGATCGCCATAAACTTGACACAGCGCGAAGTGTGTCAAGCTCGTCAATCCGCGTCACGAAGACTCCGTGTACTTTCTCGCCTTACTAGGACGTAGTCACGATTGACGTCTTCGAATTCGAGCCCCAAAGCGCGATAAACCCGAAAGAAAACCCTGGCAATCAATTAAATCTGACGGGTATACCATGGCGGAAACAGCGATCAACGGCACGTACGCGGAGTCACGCTAAGAATTGCAACACCTCCCACAAAAGGTCGCAGGATTGACATGCTAGAAGGAACGCGTTTGTTTACCCCGAGGAGTCTTGACACTGTCAGCGACCACTGGAAGGCGGTCGACGATTAGCGAATCGATGAAAAATCTCACGGAACGTTTTCACGAGAACGTAACTGGTCTCCTCACCGAGAAATCCAGCCGAAGACACCGTGACGACAGCGGTGGTCAGCAGCACCAAGATCGTGAACCTCGCAGCCATCGCGTTTATCCTCCTAGGTTCGTCTCGACGTGGTGTTTCTTCTGGTGTGATTAATTATTCGGAGATGCGTCGGGGTCCTCGCGGCGACCGATTCGACGAAACGCGGGGCGCAGAAGTCACCGCGACAGAACTGTCAAAAGGATACACGCGTTCCTGAGGCTGGAGATCCTGCCCAGCAAGGAAGAAGCTTAAATCTGGGCACAAAGCCGGGCGCGGGTCTCGGATCGGCGATCGGTCGGCAGTCGGCACGAAAACTGGCGACAGGATTGGCCACCGCGACGATGAGGTGCCACGCCATTGGCCGAGGTGCGGAGGTAACAACGGGCAAGGAACCTCATCTGGGTGACCGGGTGACCTCCTTCGGCAACCTGGTACCAAGAGAGGACTTACGCCACCATCCCATCTGTGGTCTCAGGCTAACACTGAAAAAAAGAGCCTGCGTTCTTCTTTTTCGGTACGTACGATGGCTACCGTTTACAGCCCGCCAGGAAAAGCATTTCCTTTTTCTCGATTTCCTCGACGATTTTCATTGGCCAACCGATCCCGCATGTTTCTCGCCATCGGCGGTGAACATTCGGGTCGGGTAAAAGTGAAAATTTCTGTACGTGTGTCGGTGAGCTGGTGTTTCGAAAAACGGGACGAAAGGGTGCTAATGTCGGACTCGCATCGTGTCGGCCAACTCTTTTTTTTTCGCGCTTTCAACGTCCATGCCGCGCAGAACGTCGCGTCGCGTTTATGACGCGTAATAACAGTAATATTTGCCCCGGAAATCGATTCTGGGCAATGATTAGATACCACCGATAGCATAAAACTGTTTCCGCGTTTCCATCGTTTCCCGGCAATTATATTTTCATCGCGGTATCCAGCCAAGCGTGCGTTTAATAGTACCTTCGCTTTTTCCAGGTCGATCTTGACAGTGGAACGAAAACGTCCAACGAAAGGGGAAGGAGCGTGTGCTGGGTTGGACGAAGAAAATCGGTTACGGTTACGCTTCTACACTTCAGAGTTCCAATTCTTTTGACGTGATTGGTATCGTCGTCGTGACGACAATAAACAACACCTTGGCACATTATTTCCACGATGCAGGGTGCGTGGAACGCGGAAGAAAATATAATACCCTTCGATCGATCCATCGCATTCATTTTTATATTATTTCATCTCATGCATATCTATCGTGGTTCACGCACAAAATAAATTTTGTCTGTGTAAAAGAAACCTAAATGCACAGCCAAATACTATCATAAATGCTGAACACATCTACAAATATATATTTTCTATTTTCTATTTTCTATTTTCTATTTCCTATTTCCTATTTCCTATTTCCTATTTTCTATTTTCTATTTTCTATTTCCTATTTCCTATTTCCTATTTCCTATTTCCTATTTCCTATTTCCTATTT
>CM052166.1:5431826-5474867 GCA_028455555.1 Augochlorella aurata | reverse complement strand
CTATTTCCTATTTCCTATTTCCTATTTCCTATTTTCTATTTTCTATTTTCTATTTTCTATTTCCTATTTCCTATTTCCTATTTCCTATTTCCTATTTCCTATTTCCTATTTTCTATTTCCTATTTCCTATTTCCTTTTTCCTATTTTCTATTTTCTATTTTCTACTTTCTATTTTTTATTTTCTATTTTCTATTTTCTATTTGCTACTTTTTATTTTCTATATATTTTCTATTTTGGAAAAATCAAAGAATGAATCTTAATGGAATTGATTCCTGGCACAAGTAAGTATGTGCTTACTTTATCACTAAATAATGTAAATAAATAAAATAACTTATCCTCGGAGATACTTAAATATTCCTAACATAAAGACAGCGTCAAAAAACGACAGAATTTACGAGATTGTTCAATACATATGTAAAAATAATTCGTTAACTGATTTTTAACGCATGCATTCAGAAAGTCTATATTAGAACATAACTGACACTCGACTTTATATGTAGGACACCATAATATCGGGGTTTCGTTACATTATAAAAATGGAGATTGTTTACGCAATTTATCGTAAACAAGTACTAAATGCTTCTCAGCTTCCTTGGAAACGGGGACATGTAATTAAAAATGATTTTATGAAACACGGAAGTAGAAGCTCGTCTCATTGAGAAAACCAAACGTAACTAGAAAAGCAAACAATTATCTGTTGTTTTGTAAATAACGCGTGTTAACGTAATGTTGAAGGAGAAATGATCTGTTTGCTTCAGTAAAAACTCGTTTCCCTTTATCTTGACCCACTTCTCCATTATTTACCTAGCCACGCAGGTTTAGACATCCGAAGACCGTGTTGCCGGAAAATACATATAAATTGGTAGAGCCGAGACAATAATTATTCGAAGTAACTTGGCCCTTTGACGTTCGTGTTCCATTGTAGAATCACTACGTCGACGAACAAGTGTTGACCAAGGCAAACCACTCCTGACTACTACTTTCTTCGACCCACTAACCGGAGAAAGACTCCTCCTCGATTACCAAAACACCGTTCCGCTTGGAGATGTTAAGGATCTTTATCTCGCGTGCGTGTGTTGTCGCGCAGATTAGCCGCGAGTCGATCGTTTTATTAACGACACGTCGAATAATCTTCCAGAAGATGTTCCGCGATGGCAATTCGATCGATAGATCGGGTAACAACGCACTGTGATCTGTTTTCCCAAATTGTTGGCCAAAATTTATAACTTCGTACGATTTTTATTAAAATCGGTGCTTTTAGGACTACTGAATTTTATATTACACCTACCGAGTTGACCAGAATGACCAGTTTCAGATATTTTGCTTAAGAGGTGCTGAAATTATACATGTAAATAGAATATCATAGTGGACATTTTACCTTAAGTCATGAATCTTGTTATTAAGTCTTGTTATATGTTAGAGCAAGTTTTTCGATGGCCATCACAATCTTTTCTCTGCCGTTATATTATAATATAACGATTTATGATTTACTCAAACGAAATAACTTTTCTTTAAAATTGGACCAAGCAATTTGAATATTTTTTAGATGGTAAAAGGAATTCTGTACTAGGCAATGGCTATAAAGTTGTTTTGAACAATTTAAATTTGTTAGGATAATAGCGAAATTAAATAATAATGTTATTTCAACATTTTTATCCATATAACGATAATCGCAGTTTTCTGCAATTTGACTATGTGTCGATCAATAACAATAAATGCTTCGCAAATTACAATGTTGTCAGCGTTTTTGGAAAATAACTTTTCTTTAAAATTGGACCAAGCAATTTGAATATTTTTTAGATGGTAAAAGGAATTCTTTACTAGGCAATGGCTGTAAAGTTGTTTTGAACAATTTAAATTTGTTAGGATAATAGCGAAATTAAAAAATAATGTTATTTCAACATTTTTATCCATATAACGATAATCGCAGTTTTCTGCAATTTGACTATGTGTCGATCAATAACAATAAATGCTTCGCAAATTGCAATGTTGTCAGCGTTTTTGGAAAAGGGACCACTGTGCGACGACGTTTCAAGCGTCGAACCTAGTTCGACCGCTGTATACGGAACCGAACCGACGACCAGTTTGAAGGTCGGTGAAATGTCTCGGCGTTAATTGTAACGTGTAAAAGGGAACTGCACGTTCGATGAATGAAGAATTTCCGTCTCTCTCATTATGGATGCATCGCGCGGACACCTTTCTTTTTTTATAATTTATAGCGGTAGAAATTGCGCGGTTCGAAGCGAGGTCGGTGATTAGTGTGCTGAGGCGTGTGCAAGGTTATGAGGGACAGTGTGCGGGCACAAAAAACATAATTCGATGAACTTTTACCCATACCTGGTATCGCTTTGAGGAAATGGTTTTGTGCAATAAGGAAATGTGTGTTTTGTGTTATGTTCTAAGAGCTGCTAGAGAAATCCATAGCAATTATAGTGTATATTATAGTTTTCCGCGTTAATCATTGGCAATAATAAATGGATCATGGATTTTATGCATTTATGGTAAAAATAAAGAGTTGAAATATAAAATTGTGAAAGTATAAGAAGGATTCGATAATATTGTATTATTAATATCTTCAACTTGTCAAAATTATTAAAAGAACAATTTATCTTTATTTAATTTTTGTTTCTTAGAAACCGTTTTTGAACATTTTTATTTTTGTTAATAAAATTGAAATATACTGCAAATCGTTTTTTCCATTATCCTCGGTATTTAATTTTGAAGTAACAGCTGAAGTTTCGATTTTTAAAAAAATTTGTTCTCACGAATGATTCTTATATAGAACAGTTTCATAGACTGCCTCAAATACAACAAACATTAAAATAGCCTGACTTTCATTTTAGAACCGCTATTTATTGCGAAATTGTTTTATTGTCCAATAATTACGTCAATAATTAAATTATCAGCTTCTGTATATCAAATCCTTTACTGAAAGGCTGCAGAACATCTCTTAGCAAAAGAAGCAAAAATAACACGATGCGATAATTTTAGATTATTAATTATAATATTACATCATTTAGATAACGTCGAAGTTTCTACCTCGTCAAACGAATGATCGCAAACTCGTGAGCGGTAGCATAAGTAGTACGAATAGAAAATCGGTCCATCGAAACTTCTAGTTGCATGTGAACGTCGAGTTAACAGGAACCTCGAGCACACACTTTTTGCTGCATCCGCGCTTTACCTTCCATCAAGGTTAGCTAATAATTCAGATTGATTTGCCTCGTCCGACAACGGACTCCTTTGCTTCTAAACCAGAAGTCATGTCACGCAAACGTGTAATCAATGTGGCAAAATAATTAATACTTGTTAGCGAGGATAAGACGATCGATCATTGGCGTTCTCCGTCCCTTTCATCGGAACCCGGAATCTCGACGTCTCGGGCTGAGTCATACTCGTGTTGTTCGAGAGTAAATCGTTCATTGAGGGCTCAACTGGCACCAGTTGATCCGGACGTATACCGTGACACCACCACCGCAGTAAGACAACGAAAACTTCCTCGGTACTTTCGTCGTCGAAACGACGACGTTCCACGTTCGGAGTCTGGATCACCTGGGCTACCTCTGCTGGTGGGGAATATCATCGTCTCATTTACCTAGAGTGTATTAGAATGCTTAATAATCGGAACGTCGAGTGAGGTAGGTGGTGGTGGCTTGACCGACTTTTAAAGAAACCTTTGGGGGGAGTTGGGCGGCAACTTCAGTTAGACATTGGCCTCCGTAAGACGAAGAGTCGGAAAAAAGAGCGGAAGGGTGCGACGAGGAGAGACGTCTTTTCCGAAGGATCGCTTGACTTCTAACATTTTTACCTTGGATTTTGTCGATCGACGCACAGGTGAGCCTACGTCGTTACTCTAACACCTTGACAGTCTCCTCTTCTCTTTGCGGATACTTTTGTTCGAACCCATGACGCAATCTTTTTATCAATTTCTGAATATCTCGAACTCTCGTTACTTCCAAATTAAATTGCTTCAAATCATGTCCCGCTTCATCCAGTAATCTTTCGTCGACACTCACTGGATGATCGAAAATCCCGAAAAGAGGGATTTAATGTAGTCCAGTTTTTTCTCATTGATGCTATCGACATACGATAGATTAAACAAACATACCGTGGCGTACCGTTCCCTGTTCTGACCTCATAATCACAAGCACGAAGACAGTAGGAAGCATGTGCGTCCGCAAACGTGCTTCCTTAATCGAGTCACCAAAGTACCAGCTGAACGACGCGCAACTCGTCTTTGACCGTGACCGGGATTTAGGTCAACCGGTCGCCGACTGACGAGAGCTTCCAGACCTTGTGTGAGCCGGTGCGAATTCTCAGCTCGAAACCCGAGGTTACTGTAGAGATCGTTCCTCCCGCTTGTTTCTCTCTTTCTCTCTCTTTCTCTCTCTCTCTCTCTCTCTCTCTCTCTTTCTCTCCCTCTCTCTCTCTCTTTTTCTTTCTCTCCCTGCCCGAAATGATTGCTCTCCACGCGAACAGGTAACCGTGTTTCACCCTTCGCGATACGTTATCGTTAACGAGCGTAACACGTGGTCGTATTGTTCACACCGTTTCGCTGCATCCGGTAGTCCCGCGCGACACGCTTCACGGTTCCGTTAGCTTTTCTGTCAAGCAATTCGTGAATGTCTCGTTTCGGACCTGAACGAATCTGGCAAAAACTTCAAGGTTCAAGCTTCTACAAGTCCATTGCTTTTCTCGGTCAGATATCTCTTAAGTACTTTGGTTATTCGAATTAGCCAGACGACAGAAACATGATAGTACAATCGCCTGGGTACAATGTTAAGATTAGAGCCTTAGTGATTTTGACAAGAAATAGTGTTGAATCGTATGCATATTTTAGCGTGTAACGTGATTTGATATTGGCGGTTCTAATAACCGAGATTCTATTGCAGATATCAAAGTTATGAATAATATTTACTTTCCTTACATAGATATTACATACATACATACATACATACATACATACATACATATATATATATATATATATATTCGGTTTCCTGTTGAAGCTCGGTCAGAATTGGCGAGCATGTCTCATTGAGGTTGCGCATAGTTCGCGAGATAACTGGTATGGACGCCGTTCCGGCACGTAAAACATCAATGTGTCCCGAAGCAACGTCATTCATTCCTTTGAGCCGCACCGAAATCGCGAAACATAGAAAACTCTCGAACGTTGATAGCAGGGTCGCTCGACGTTAGCGAACTTTCAATGGGAATGATATGCGATCTATATTCTCGCATATAGATCAGTCACGGGAGATACTCATCGCATTCTTAATCCTTATGTTGCAGAGGGAACAAAAAGATGCGGCTGTCGGTGGTTTTCGAGCTGTTGCTGATCCTGCTGTTGATCGCGTTCGCTGCCTACGGCAGAGTTATCGGTAATACGACTTTTCATACTTGTTTTTATCAATTTCTCCGCTGAAAGGGAAGCAAAGGTAATAAGTATGTTAGTGTATCAGAACTGAAGACTCACTGCGGATGACATACTGTGGAATGTAGAAGGTTTCTTCACGCTTCGTTGCCTAAAGAGTCAATTATCTCTGCAACGTCCAATCAACTTTCATATTTTCTTACGTAAAAGAATGCAAATGTTACTTACATTTATCTAATTTGTGCATACTAGATCGACATGAGCGCGATTCTAATGAAGTTGCATGGAGTTAATTTTGCATATGCTCTGGCAAATTATTCTCAATTATTAAATGTATTTCATGTGCATTAGATCTGTTTAACGCCATGACGTTAAATATGAATGTCGTTCCGTTCGTCTGAGTCAGAATAAAAGTGTGGTGTCACGTCATCAGTATTTAAGCATTCAAGTAACTGTAAGCACACCATAAATACTTTCTCTTACCTCACTTTAAATTATTAAAAAAAAAAGTTTCGATCACTTTGATGGAAATGGTACAACAAAGCACTAAAGAATTCGAAATTCTTGCTGATTTTCAGCAATTGTACAGTGATGTGCTATGCTGCTATTCACATCGTTGTATTTATGGAAAATGCTTCTGGAATCCTCAGTTCTTGCTTGTTACAATAAATCAATAGAATTTATCATTTTAACCAACAGCGCCCGTAGCACTGGAATGGTAAACATGAAATACAATGCTGAGGGATTTTTTTATAGATCGCAACCAGACCGAGCAGCGAGCCATCACTAACAATGGTTCCAAACAGAGCAACGTTGGTGTATCGACGCTGTCGTTGAAACAGGCGACCGATAACGTCAACAGGTACTGCACTTGCAACGAGAACATATGCAACTGTTGCCGAGATTTCCATATACCGTTAGTGCAGCTGCAGGGACCAGGTAATTGTTCTTCTGTGACTTGATTGAAGGTATTAGAACGCGGACGTTAGAAAGTATAACAGCTGAGATAACGAGATAATGCATTCATGACGCGTCATGCTTGCTTTCCCAACTGTGTTCGCGAAACAACTAATTGCATGGCATGGATTCTTCAATTTTAGGATGCGCATCCTTGCAGTATCTTCAAGGGGACAACTTGGCGGTGCAGCTTAGCTTCGGTGACAATATTTTGACCAGCACTATTGTAAGCGGTAAGTATCTTTTTTGAAGTAAAATACAATTTTTCTTTGTCAATTGCAACGAACGAGATTCAAATCGAATTTTCGTTAATAATCTTAGCGTGTCGAAAATAATATATAAAATTTACGATCTAGTAATTAACGTTCATTTAGAATTCTTTGTTTTAGTTTAATTAATTTATTAATCACTTACTTACTTATAATAACGAGTCAAATCGCGATAAAGATTTCAAACACAATTCATTCAATGTGCATACGTTACTCATTTCTTTCAACCTGGAATTCTCTTATCAATGTTTAACTATCAAAGAAAATACAATGACGCAATAAATATCAATTTTTCCTTTTTGCTATAGGAAATTATGCACGATAAAATTCTGATCACTGTAGCTGTAAAATAAATCATAAGACGTAGGGAAGAATTTCTGGTCATATTCCCTTACATGTAATACTAGAATTCGTAGTGAAGAAACTATTACTTGATAAGACGCCTCCAATATAAATATGACAAATAGAAAAGTTAGGAAACATTAACGCCTCAGCTCCGAAATATTGAGAACTCCTTCCAGATCTGTTCACTAGACCCTTTGTCATTAGAACCGTTCTTCGTGTCAACAAAAAGAGTGTTAACTGGTAAGCGGTTCTCCCGACTCCTCCTCGGAATTCGAGAAACACATTTCGACTTTCACCAATCCTTCGCGCACAAAGGCAAACAGCCCATTTTACCGGTTGGTGGTCCGCAATTCCGAAAAAACTGCTCGATGTTTAAGCACAGGACGCTTGGCGTCGCGTCAGAACAAAGTTATTCATAACACATAGGCGTCGCCTGGCCGTGGCCGTTACGAACACGCGTCAAGGTGAAAGTTTCGCATACATTAAATGATCCCACAAAGGAATGCGTTTTCTAAAAGGTTAGATCTGTGCAACTAATAACAGCGCCGGCCTGATTTACAGGGAAGAGCCCGAGACCCGTGTGTGTCCCGTTACCTGGAGGATTCACAAAATTCTGCGGCAGGATCTACTCGATCCAACGCGAAGCCAAGAACCACTTCAAGGCATGTCTTGGATTGGAGCTGCAGTCGTCGACGGAACTGGAAGCTAGTCTACGTGTTAGCTGCTTCAGGTAATCAATTGCATCTTTACAGAATTGACAGAAAAATTACGATCAGAGACACGTTTATTCGAATGATTTTATAAAATCCAACGAAGGTCTTAAATTAAACTGAACCTTGGCCATTTATACCCCTACAAAACTTTTTTACCACATCTTCCAATATCTCTAAGAGACACACAAGATCAGAGAAGTTTGTTTAATGATGTGAGAATAGAGAAGACAAGATTTATTATAACAATTGTTTTTGTAATCTTGTTACACCTTGCAGATTCTAACAAAACTCGGTTTACTTAGTAGTTTTACAAAAACATTGTGTTACATATAAGAGTGGGTTCAAATCACAGTGGCGTGAGTCACATTTTTGAAAATTGTGACTTATGTCTTAAAATGTATTCTATATATGCCAAAACATTAAAAAGAGAAGCGAAATAAGTTATAAAATTACTATAAATTAACTTAACTCTAACTTATCTTAACAATAAAT
Source organism: Augochlorella aurata (assembly GCA_028455555.1). NCBI lineage: Eukaryota > Metazoa > Arthropoda > Insecta > Hymenoptera > Halictidae > Augochlorella > Augochlorella aurata. Next base: position 5,466,717 of record CM052166.1, on the reverse strand, counting down.
TGCTTGCTTTCCTGCTTGAGAAAAATGTGGTAACAATCAAATCAAATATTTGACAACAAACACAATATTTTTCGAACATAAGGGATTTTAAATTATTAGCCTTAAATCAGCGGAGATAGAATACTATTAAAAAGAAGTCGAACTAAAATATATCATTAAAAAAATTATTTGCTATAGATTTGGTCCTGATGGTCTAAAACTGCGCCCGGCAGAGCCACTGCCAGTGGTGGAAACAGAAACGCCGGATGAGGACGACGACGATGACTTCTTTGGTCTGGGTTCCGACGAAGATGATGACGACGACGATGACGACGACGATGCCAGTGACCCTGCGCAGGTTTCTCCATTGACCAATTCTGTACCGAATTCGTCGGCCGAGGACGAGGACGACGAGGACGACGACGACGATGTTCTTGGATTCGGAGCTTTGCTGGACATCATCACTGGAGATGATGAAACTACAACGAAGAAGCCGAAGGTCACCACAGCTGCGCCTCTCCTTCAATTTACGATTCCGCTTCTGACAAAGCCTACACCTGCAGCACCCTTGGACGCTGACCAAGTACTGACCGTTGGGGATAGCGCAGAAGATAGCAGCGAAGACAACCTGTACATTCCAGTACAGAATGTTCAGGTGCAGGACAACGACGGAGAGGACTCGGACGAATTCACCGTTACCGTACCAGTGAACCTTTCCGAAGAGATTGTCACAGAGGCATCGAACAAAGTGGTAGCGTACACGAAGCCCGGCAAATTTCCATCAAAGAAGGTGACGGTACCGGAAACGAACAAAAAGCCAAGTCTCACTAGCACCAGTATCAACGCGATCGAGAACGAGACCGATCAGAAGAAGAAACCGGTGAAAGGAAGTAACGACGACGACGATGATGACGATATCTTGGACGATGACGATGACGACGAAGAACTCTTAGGTGCAGATGACGACGAGAAAGACAGCGAGGAGGAAGATGAATACGAAGACGAGAAAGAGGAAGGATCTGAGCAAGAGAACGAAGAGGACGAAGACGAGAAAGCTGAGGACCTGGAGGACTTGGATGACGATGACGACGAGGCGGAGGACGCTGTGATCAGTGCTCTCGTTTACGACGACAAGGAAGACGCGAAGAAGAGAAAGGTGAAGAAGACGCACGAGTCCTCTGAAGCAGACGACGATGATTACGAGCTTGGTCTCAGCGGACTTTTGGCGAGGAGTAGACACTCGAGAAGCGGCCGGCAGAGCAAGGTCATGAGGTTTTGAGTTCACGACTGTCATGCCAGTGATTCGATAATTCAGACCCAACTGATCGGTCGATTCGACAGGATTCTCGTCATGGAGGAACTTTGTCAAGCAAACGGGTCACTGTTGGCTAGATTAAGAAATATTGGAGACTGATGAATTCTTTCTTTTCTTTTGGTAAATGGCATTATCGATGAGTACGGAGAGAACGTTCAAAAGATTAATACAAAGACGGGAATCGAACATTATCAGACGGTTGTGAATATCGTCCGCAACCCTAGCCATATCGAATTGCTCGATTAGTATATGTATTTTATATTTAAGACATGCACGTATTTATATGTACTTATTTAATTAATTTATTGAAACTGTAATTAAACGAATTTAATAAAAGAGTACTTTCGCATAATTTATTGTTTTTGTCTTGTAATTATAATTATTTCCATGGAGAAACTTTGCTCAAGGAAAATGAATTAAAATTAAAGTAACTTATCAGATACAGGAGATTGAAAAAAACTATTGACTATTCAATGAAATAATTAGCACTAAGTTGGGATAATTTGCTGACGACACATTTCTGCGACGTTATCACTGCAAGTTTTTGGAATACTATTGCAAATATGAATTAGTTGCATGATCTACATGCTGTTTGCTATAATTTGTTATTTGTTTAACCAGTCACGGCACGACTACAAAGGATATTACAAAGCGTGCTTACAGAAGAACATCAGCAATGATACAAAACCATTGTTTACACTTTCACGTACGGTCCCTTCGATCCTTTCAGACTTGCTTTCTATCGAAAGTTTATGCATAATTAATGAAGTTGAGGACATCGTGAGGAGGTTGTGGCTCAGCCTAATTTCAGTCTTCGACCAGAGTCGACCGGAATCAGACCTTTCTCTTCGGGGATCATGTGGGCTAAGACGTTGTGCGTTTTCATATTGTATCTTGTGGTGCAGACCACTTGTTCTGCTACGTTGAACAGCAAGAGATTTAGTCTAGGTAACATCTCAATTTCATTAAGTCGAAGCAACGCGAATCGATTGAATCGCGAGTATAATGGTAATGATTTTATTTGACAGATCTTTCTAAATACACTGCCATTTATTATGACCCGGACACTGGAGTCAGTCTTACGCCGGAACTGGAAAATTCTGGCAGAGATCCTTTGTCGACCAAGGTCTCGTTCAGAGGTCTGCCCTGCCATTGTGAGGATATGCAATGCATCTGTTGCGCCGGCGTTAATTTGACCTCGCTGAATTTCAATCGTCGCGCATGCACGAAATTTACTTACGTCCCCTCCGCGTTTGCTATCAACATGGCATTCAGCATGAACGAGAGAGAGATCTATTCCAATACCTTTTCTGGTAAGTTACTTGAAACTTAAAACGTAATTACTAACAGAAAACTTTTCCGAAAGATGTCTCGTGTATCTTTGTTTCACCTGAAACGGGCTATTATTACGAATTATTATTCTAGTTGATGTAAGGAATTTGTCAGCTTTTTAAGATTTTCATGAAACAATTCATGAGATTGAAAATTTGCACGAAGATCCACACACTACAAATAATCAATTTACAATAATACTACAATAATAAATGTTAAAGTTACAAGAAAATCATAAAACGAACGTGACAAAGAACTAAAAAAGATAGTTAGCTGACTGTATTTTGTTTAAAATTTTGAAAACCTTAATTTTCAACTAACTACACTTACTTTTTATAAAACAAAAGTTATACTACTGTTTATAATTTTAAAAATTCCGCCTGTGTTATTATAGCGAAAAATCCGCCGCCACTGTGTGCCCCAGTGCCCTATCTGCCTTTCGTCAACTTCTGCATTCGTTTCTTTGACCTGCACACGGAAGGAAGAAACCTCCACACTTGCATCGATTTGGAAACTCGAATCATTGGCTCGCCGATCCTGACCTTGCACTTCAATTGCGTGAAAGTGGGTATCGATGGTATCTCTTGGACGCAGATCAGAAACGACACCAGCCCATCGACTATTGAAATGCACACAATAGTAGAAGAACCCGAAGTCTACGACGAAGTGGAGTTCGAACAGCAAGATTTGGAGGTCTACGCGAACTATACTTCGACGTTGAGCCCCGAAGAGGAAGCTCAAATTGGGCAACTTAAATTGCGATCGACGTAACTCATTGTCATACATGATTATATTTATATTATTTAATTAACTTTAATTAACTAATTTAATTAACAGCCCTATGGCTGTCGCATTAGACGTCGTTCATACGTGTGACAGGAATTTTGATGCAACAATTATTGTAGATAATGTTTATTTATTGATTCAAACCATTTTTATTTATATCTTTTGTAAATAAATTGAGTATTTAGGATACTGTTTTTGCAATGTACGAATTATTCAATTTTAAGCTGTCCCCATTAACATGTTCTTAAAATGTACGTAGAGTATTTTCATCTCATCATGTAAAAGTTGATGTAGGATTTAATCTTGCAATGTTAAGCATAACATTAAGACTACCAATAAACAAATTTTATCTTGACTATATCTTGTAGAAATCAGTTTGAACTGTATGCTCCTGGCGAATCAACTTTCGATTTCCGGGCGAAACCCGTCCACAGCTTCTTCTTCCTTGTTCTGATTTCCAGAAAAATTGATTAAACGATCAAATATGGGTGAACAACTCCAGCCAAACCTAAATTTCTCCAGAAAACGAGGTCACTGTACAGATATCCGTTAACCGGTCAGTCGAGTCTCGATCGTTCATCGAAGATGTCCTCTCGCGGTGACTAAATTCCCAGTCAAACAATGAGAATTTATTGTTTGCTCTTCTTCGCCCTTTTTATTATCCAAAGCTCTGCTGAAACGGTTGGCAAGAAGACCGTCGAACAAGAAGAGGAGTCAGCGAATTCTGTGAAAACTATATCTTCGAAGAAGTACTTGAAGAACGTTACGGAATTAACATGGTTACTGAAACAAGCTGACAATATTACAACGAACCAGAGTAGCCAGGTCACTGCAACCAGGCAAGGTCCTTGTCAATGCGGTGGTGGTCTTTGTGGATGCTGTTCAAAGATTCTATATAACACCTGGAAGCAAAAGGCTTGCGTGAACGTATCCTACGATGCAGATGAGTTCAGCTTCACTGCAAAAGTTTCGATGAACGACAGAGTTCTGTACACGAGAACAGTTTCCGGTAGGTCTCGACAAACTTTGAATGACTGTTCCTAATAGTTAATAGTAAATCTGATAGAAAACTGTTTAGTTTATTGACTATTCCGAATCGTTTTAACCCTGTTAAAAAATAACTGTTGACTTGTTGACTGTTAACCTTTTGCACTCGGATGCTCCCTCCCAGGGGATACAACAAAATTGCTGATAATTATATTATTTCCAATATTAACAATTTTCATTTCATAAAATCTGTATCAATATATTTTCTTGTCAAATTTCATTTAAGTAGACTAATTATTTCTAACGTCCTACCATTTTACATTTTCTCTAAATCGTCACTTACTATTTCGTGAATAAATGCGTTCGATTTTTGGTAAGCGATCCAAGAAAATTCTTCGAGTGTAAAAGGATTAATGATTTTAATAAGATCAAATTGCTTAGACACTTCTGCGAGTGACAATTTTTAGGCAAAAACCCTCGCCCAATATGCGTACCAGTGCCACGACTGCCGATCGTCAAGGCCTGCGTCAGGTTCTACAACATTTACTTCCAAGGAAGGAACGTTCATATGTGCGTGAACATGGAGGGGAAATTCAGAGAAACCACATTATTCAAGGTAAGTTGTTCAAGTCCAGTTTCTTCGAAATATAGGAAGATTTCCCGTTACCCGTTTCATTATGGACGTATCCGTTTCCAGGTTGGATTAGATTGCCTCAGATTCGGCTCCAACGGCTTAGCTCTGGTGAAGCCAGAGGATGGAGGTGGAATAGGTCAAGTAGAATTTTTACCAGAAGACGACGGAGCGGAAGAGGACGATTACGATTATGACGACGACGACGACGACGACGACGATGACGATGATGACGACGACGACGACGACGACGATATACTCGACTTGTGAGGAAATGCAAGTTCTGTTTATAACCGGGGTAGACAACCTAATTACTGGATCGTGCGCAACTGATTCCATTTTCAGCATGACAATGTTTATTTGTTATATTCTTTTTGTATGGAAAGAATAATACGATAATTATATTATTTATTGCTTGTTATAACCAGACTGTAGCTGCACAGAATTTTGTGGATTGATTTAGAAATGCTGCAATATCAAAACGGAATTCATATTTATTATATTCTTTATGAAGAAATGCAGTTTAGTATTTAAATAGATAATGTAACTAATGCGTTTCAGATAAGAAAATGATTATAAATAATTATTATGAAATGAATTCATTTCGTCAACAATCGATATGCATTGGAGAGAGAAAGTGGTGAATAAAACGAAATAAACGAGTGCAGTCAAAAAGTTTGTATGTTCTACTTCAATCAGTATCCTGCACATTCTGTAGGGAAACCACTGACCCGAAGCCAAATCTGACAATATTGTTACTGGAGTAACGATCGCATGTGGTACTCGCTGAAATTACGAGAGACGCAACCTGTACTGTTAATTGAGTAGCGAGTGCATCATAGTAAAACGTGCATTGGTATATTGTAAGCATGAAATCTCTAATGTGCAGTGCCCTAATTTCGTTTTGGTTGCATTTCTTCTTCCACTGGCCCGGTGCTATCACAGAAGAAAGTTGGTTTTCACTTATTATGAACCTTCTTGTTTCCTGATCGATCTCATAATTTTTTGAAATAACAAATGGGGTTTTTATATTGTTGAATGTGCGACAGGATTTCCAATTCCAAAAGGATTCTTGGCTTACAAAACGGTGACGACTATTCGGCCATTTTGCACCTCTTCGGTGCCTTATGCTTACTCTTGTTGCCAGATTGTTACAATTTTATTCATTAAGGCTGAGAAAAATCGTAAGTTCATAGATATTTAATTTAGTAGGGCTTATCCTTCGCAACCGTAACTATCTTAATCATTCGTGTTGAACAAGTGCATTATTGAAATCTGCAATCATTTTGTACAGTGTGTGTTAATTTCATCTACCAGGGAAATGGAGTAAAAATTGACGTGACGTTGAATTCAGATGTAATCAAATCTAGGAAAGTTACAGGTGATGGTGGTATCGTTATTTTTTAAAATACAATTGTCCTGAAATTGATGTCATCGTTTTACAGATTACAGGCCATTGAAGTTTTGCATTAATGTACCTGGTTGTTTCTTCTCGACCGCCTGTATAAATGTTTTGGAACTGAATCAGTTCTCTAGGTAAGATTTTGATATTTAGATAATCTCAAGCGCATGGTCATTAAATGTACTTCTTTAAGGTCGATTACCGCTTGCCTTCGACTGGATATTTACGCAAAGAAACGAATATGGCAACTAAATTACGATTGCGTGAGCATATCAACGGTTCCTGTAACGATGAGCACTGCCACTACGAAAATGGCGACCAATGCTACTACTAAAATGATGAACAATACTACTACTACTAAAATGATGGCTGCAACAACCACCACGATGAAACCTGGAATGCCAGCAATGTCCAGCAGTCAGATGATGACAACAATGAGCACGACAACCACCACTGTGAAACCGAGAACGGCGATTACGATGGCGCCACCCAAAGTAGAAACCGAAGAAACTACATCAGATGTAGAAATAATAACAATAACAGGAAGTGCATCAACAGTTATAGACATCGATTAATTAATATTTACAAAGTATTGATTAAAACAGTAGTAGGAACTTCACACATTATTTACCGAATTCAACAATCACCCTTGAAATCACAATATGAGAAGAGAATATTAGATTTTATTATGAAAATTCAGGTAGTTTTCCGTGGATAACATTACTACTGATGTTGAAAAAATTCTGTTAAAAATTCTGCAGCTGTGAATCATAAATTCTTAGGAATTATAAAATAACCGTCAGGAGATAATGTGTTAATTAATTAGAAATAGTTATATAGTATGAAAAAGATTGATTGAGATAAAAAAAATAACATTTATTAAACAAGAGACTGAATATAAACTATCGTTTTCTTTCAAATTTCCATTTGTATATTGGAGCAGAATTCTTAGTGCCTTTGGACATCAGTTTAGGTTTAGTAATCTTTTTATCTTTCAGCGCTCTTTGCATTTCTAACTTTTGTTGGACAATAGTTAATTCACGTTCTCTATCAATCCTTTTTTGCAGCTCTTTGTAAGACATATGTTTCTGTTGTTCAATTTTATTTAATGTTTTTTCGTCTATTTCTGGCATCTTCATGTCTTTCAATCTGCTTAACTTAGGCCTGTTTGTACGTCTATTTATTAGTGCCGGATGTGTGTCTAGCTTTTTGGCTAAATCAAAATCTTTCATTTCCTCTGAATCTTCCAGGAAGAATATGTGTTTATTTGGAATTTCATTTGCAGCATCAATCATATGTAACTGACTTTGAAGCTTGTCTATCTTCTTAGCTTCTAGGGTTCTCTTATGAGCAACATAGCGAATATCTTGAGTTTCCATCAACCGTATCTGGTCTGGAGTTGAAGTATCATCTTTGCGTTTTTCTCTATGCTCTCCGCTTTCAATCTTAGAGTTAACCATATGGCAGTAAAATTCATCAGGATTTTTATTGAGCGCACGTTTACGTAGAAGCTGCAATGTTTTTTGTTTTCGTTGGTAGTCTTTGGCCCTGGCAACATAATCTTTTTTCTTCTCCAGAAGACCTAAATGCTTACGAGACTCAGGTTGATGTCTCTCTCTATGAGTTTTTTGTGTTGATTTCGCTGCTTTCTTCCACGAAGACATGATTCTTACTCCTAAAAGAGGTTAATTATAAGATCAATACGAAAATATATAATTGTGATGTGGAATAAATTCTCTTAGCGGAATTCTAGGAAATGTGTAATATTACCTAATGGGAAAAACGTACCCAAATACTTTTTGCAAAAGGAATAATTATATCAGTTTGTTGTTAATACAGCGACACTGGAGAACATAACCACAATGATTACAAATTAAAATTCCTTGGTCGTCACACCAAATGGCAACACTACAGCAATGGGTCCTACTCCTGCACTCTTTTCATGCTCCCTAGGCTGGCTCGCACATCCCCACCATTTTACTGCACATCCAGCTTCGCACAAGTACTTTAGAAATGAACGAGTGTTACGTCCCCGGGAGAGTCGGCGAATGTAGCGGTAGGTTCGACGCGCCCTCTAGCGCAACTATTGTAGTATAGTCTTGCTATACTCATATAATAAAAATACATATGCAATACGAAGCTTGCAAAGTTTCTTTTGTAAATCGAAATAAACAGCTCAAGAGTGGTCCATTGTTTTTTTAGAAGTCCTATCTTCGTTGCTGTTAACTTCGCAATCCCTATTTTTACGTTATCGTGGACTAATTTGTTTTAAAATATGGTAGAGGGAGGCAACTTCATTACTGTGATAACTTTATATCGTAGTAACTTTGTATTGTATATACATAATTTAACAATATTAAATTTCTTTCATTCATTATCTTTACCTTTACTATCTAATAATGACGCACACTCAGTAAGATCTAACGTATCTTTACTAGTAGATTCAACAATACCCTGATGTGCTAATTTTTCATTTGTTTCTTTACGTTTTTGTTTTGCTTGCTCTTTGAAGTCTGAAATAGTCATTGAGTTTATATTGTCTATTACGACACTAACGTCAGATTTCCTGAAGTCAGTATCTCTGTTTTCTAATAAAGATAAGGCCTGTTCATACGGCGGCGCGATTGGTGTTTGTACTGGTTCGTGATATTTGTACTCCTTTCCATCGTACTGCAATGAATTATACATAGATTTACAAAATTTTTTATATTCAGGAAGAATTATATTTACATTATAAAGGCGGACCAAAAATGTTGTATGTCTTTGAAAATGTTTTTGAAAGTTACACAGAACACTTTCATTAAGGAATAAATTCCTTTAAATATCCTCAAAAGTCATCCCTTTCAAGAGTTTAGAACATTTTTGATACACCCTGATAGATATCTTACATTCAGCGAATAGCAGGTGTCGGAATCCGGTTGATTAAGGTCACCACAAACAACAAATGGTACAACAACCCTATTGACTCCAGTCAGTTCATTAAAATCACATGATTTATGGGTCAGGAGTGGATTTAACATATTAGGTTTGTAACCTTCGGGAGGTGAATAATCTTTACACACAACAAAAGCTTCTATGCTTGAATTCCTTGAACTACTAGGCTTTGTGCAATAAACATATGGAAAAAATATTTTTAACTGAGAGTAAAGTAATGAAACACCTTTGGCTCTGAATATTTTTGCTACAAATGTGCCCCCTTTTCGTAGTATATGAGTTGTAATATTTAGGGCAGCCAGCAATAGTTGAGATTGAATATAAATATCCATGTCGTGAAGTCCTGTAACTGTAATTAATTGTTGAAATAGTATTATCTTTACTCACTCATTTATAAATTTATCCTTTTTTGTTTTTAAGCATTTTTATTATAAGTTACCATCAGGTGCTCCATCACACACAACCAAGTCAGCTTGTTCATTATCAAAATGTGCAATAATTTGCTCTGCTGTAGTAACATTAGTAATATCTCCTTGCATTTGTATAACTCCTTCCAAGGGTGCCATTGCTTGCAGGTCAACAGCAACAATTTTTGGAGCTGTTGCATCTGCATTTTCCAAAGCTTTCTTATAATTCTCACTGTACATATAAAAATGCAAAATATGTCAATTGCTTTGTAAAGAATTAAATAAAATTTATGTCTTACAGCAAATTTTAATTCTAATATACTTACTTTAATCTACGCGACAACACCTGACTCCAACTGCCAGGTGCTGCACACAAGTCTACTGCTTTGTTCACCCCTATGAAAAGATCAAAAATCATTGTTCTTAAATTTATAAATACACTATAGAGGAGAACTGAGTTGTTACCTTCTCAAATATAATAATTTTATAAATTAGACCAATCTACTTGTATATTTTGAAATGTTAGAAGAACTAGTCTACTAGACAATGTCTAAAAACATTTTTGCAAAAAATGCAGTATGTTGGAATTGCAAAAACAAGTATAAAAGTTACATTTTTCAACTTTTGTTAGCCGAGCCAATAACGGAAATGTAAACAATGCGATATGCAACTTCATCGAAAACGATTAACAAATAAATAAGCTACAGACATTAAAAGATGTAAAAATCTTCAGTTGTTGGCCAAAAACCTCAGATTTGATCTTCAGTGTATGCATTGCATTGTTATTCTTGCATACAATACAAACCATCTAATATGTGGCATTCATTGTCTATTTGGAGTAATTTAAATGCACTTCTTGCTCTCCAACCCTCCTCCTTCGCTCGACGATAATATATATCACGTTTGTCTTTAGACGTTTTCCCCATCGCTAATTATATTGTATGTATTTATTTATTTATAAATATTATAGGTAATGTAAGAGTGAGTAAGTGTGAATAAACGTGGTCATAGGCACAGACCAAACGCAATGTAGTACTACAGGCGAGATATCAGTCTACTACCCATGTGAAGCAGGCTCACTATATTAATCAATAATAATTAAACATAACTTAAAAGTTGCTCGTTAATTTCCCATAATTGCTCGCCAATTAGTTTTAATCGCTCACTTATCCTTTCCGAGAAATATCAAAAAAGCTTCTTGAGATCCCTAGGGACTTTCACGAGGCGCTGGATAATTTTAATAACACAGTAATGGGATCTACTCATATACGTTTTTCTTACTCTTTAACCCTTTCATTTCGAGCGACGTCATATTCGTCATCTGCGTCAATTCGTCAATTATTTTGAACATTATTATAAATAATGGAAAAAACTCAAGTGACGTGAATCAGGATTTCTTTTTGTAATGAATGTTTAAAAATTTGTTGAAAATCGATATTTCTGTTATTATAGGCTGCCATTTTATCTAGATATACAAGATATGAAAACAAGTCTAGGAGGGTCAAAAATTTTTGATATTTCGTTTTAGGCCATTACTAGAAGGAATGTTCTAACCGTGTCAATCATGAACAAACCCCAAGCCCTCTATTTCAGCTTATCGTTTGTTAAAAATATATAAGATTTTACAGATAACAAATCATTTAAACTTTGAATTTGTAACAATGTTGTTGGTCAGAGTCATTGTATTAGCAGTATAAATACGTTCATACGTCGTATACATTCATTTATCGGATTCATACATGTTTTATTTTAAGTAAATACACTCTACTAGAGTCCACATAATCCATTTGCTCATTTTTGTCGTAAATATCAAATCGAATTCCAGAATTCTTAATACCAAATTATGTTTCTGCAAATTATGGATTAAGTTACAGATCAAACTGTCCTTTGCCGATTCTTAAAAAAAAGATTGCCGATCGAAAATTTGCTGACAAAGAAAACGAATACACCCTTACCAAAATAATTTTCGCCATACCTAAACTGGAGTTTCCTATACTTACGTAACTCAAGACATTATTTATAGAAACCTTCGTGACAGTCTGTATTAAATGATAACTGTAGAAACTGTAAACGAAATTTTGTTCGAATAAACGTAGGAGGTCAGCGCTGTATATAAGAAGCAATCATAATTATTTATGTACTAATAGTTGAATTGATGATATAATAGTTTCACAATGACTTCTATCCAGGTGAAAGAAACGATCCCAGAAGATGTACAACAATTTAATATTACATCCTTGTTTATTATTACCATTAATTGGTATTTATCAATAACTAACGTTATTAGCCGCCTTATATGTATAACGCAGTCTAAAAACAATCTTTTAAAACATACGTACGTACGTGTATGTGTGTATGCGCGCGCGCGCGCGCGTGTCCATATATTTTTGGTAAAAAACATCGACCACGTAATACGGCAGTTACTAATGAACGTCTATTTTATCGGTGAGCAAGAACATGAAATTAGAAGGAACGGAAATGTTATGAATCAGATTTCATAATCTCAAAATGTGATAGTTTCATTCAACGAAATGCTGAAGAGCTTTCATTTAAATAACACATTACATACACATTATATACATTGGATAATAAATCATAATTTAGGTCGCTTTAAGGACAAAGGTTACACTTGGATTTAGTTAAGAATTATTCACCACTATCTTTTTGTGATTAAAAATAACGTTACAACTTATATAAAATTAATTCTATATATATGGGTTTCTAATAACAATTGTTAATTATTAGTTTAGGCTATTTTGAATGTAAATGATGAAAATAGAATATTTTAACCAGATCAGACTTGAAATATAGAAGAGAAAAAACAGTTCTAAGGGCAAAGTTTTCGGTACGATTATCTCTCGTCTTAGAAAATATCGAATTAGAATTTCAACGTAGAACAACTCTTGATAGTTTCACTAATTTGTCAATGAAAAGGAACGGACAATGGAGTGTCATTGTCGAAAATATACGTTTGAGAACATGTACACGGCGTATGTCGTTTAATAACGCGTTAAAAATGACTGTTTAGTCAAATAGCACGATTCGTTTCCTCGAGATAAACGAGGAACTCGGTGCCTCCGATTCAAAATATGAAAACATCAAGAATTATATTTTCTCTGTTCAAGATATCTGTCGTTTTATATTTTGCGATTACTGCATAAAATAGATATAACACTTAAACATTTAACTAGATTAACAACGCTTTATTCGCAGCGCAAGTCGACTCGTGGTGCTTAAAAAATATCTAAGTACAAGCATTTAGAAGACTGTACATCTTAAATCAACATTTTACATGGACACTCGAATCTATTGAATTATCTTTCCTAATAGTAACATATAGTCCTTTAGTTGAACTGTTGGAAACAATTTTATTATCATAAAATCATTAGAACTCTTTGAAACATGATGTCCTATACGAGTATTAATATAGTTTATCAAATATTTATATGTAGAGTGCTTCGTAAGATACGATATATTCAGGAAATTAATGTCCAAAATTAGGATTTTGTATCTCCAGGTAACTTTAAGTGTTTGCATTAGGTATCAATCGTAAATTTTTAAGTTCAATCTACGTATTGATGTAATAAGTCCGTTCGCGAACCTCTGACACCTAGAAAAAAAAACAAGGAAAATTACACGAATTCAAAGCGATAGTTCAGATGAATTTTAAAATATGTTCCCGTGGGTCTATTTCTATGCAACTTAACTTAAATGAAAGTTGAAAGTGTCTACTTTAAGAAAGGGTAGATTAGGCTGAAATTGTATAATCCGTTCGCGTCGACGACTGTACGGTACCATATCTTCTTAAAAAAAAAAAAACGCGAGCGGACTTGTTATACAACCTATTAATATGGAACAACAATATTACCTCGTCTTGAATTTACGCAATAGTTTCCTGTACATCGGATACTTTACGAAACATTCTGAGTTTTTGTAAGTGTTAGGTCGTTTATGAGACGGGGTTCGCAACTTCTAAATTTTGTTTCACGAAACTGTTGAAATGATCTAGTCAAGAATTAGACATGCGCGCGAAAGTAAGAGACTCTTAATGTCAAATGTAATTTAAATACGAACGAATCGCGATGATTGTATCGCATTGTCCGCTAAATGACCGATCAACTGAAGATAACATCTGTATGCTGTATGTTATATGTATACTACCTACAAACGCATGAACGAATTCAATACATATACTTCTATATTGCTGAAATTAAGCTACTATATTTACGCAATGCATATATCCTTCGCATTCGTAGCCATATTCGACTGGAAGAATCGAGGCTTGTACCGCAGTCGATCGCAATTTATCTTTCTAATTACTAGTAATTAGAAATATCCCATTGTGCCTTTGTACACTGCGGGGAAAAATAACGCATGGTCTCACTTTGTACTTTAATAAGTAGTAGACAATAGAATCATTGGTGTTTCGTTTTAGAGAACTCTAGAAATAATCGTCCGATAGCACGAGCGTCTCCAGAAGAATCGACGCATCAATGCACCGGACGCATTCTGGTCCAGAGCATCGTCGCATAATCAACCCCCTGACGCTTTTTTTTTCTGGAAGATCTGTAACACAGAGATTCCCTATGTTTTCAAACCGTTAACTCCAATAACAGCGACTCATTTAACATTTACCTATTAACCGAAAAGTACACAACAGTTTGCATTCAAACTGTAACTTGATAACTGATAAGCCTAACTCTATATCTGTAATAGGGTATGTTATATCGTTTTTGCGTGTAATGCAGTATAAATCAAGGTTAGGACTCTATTACTTGTTTTTTTACTTTGCATATGCAATTAATCAGTTAACAGGCTGAAAAAAGATTAAATTAGATAATATTTGTAATTCGTTAAAAATTCTTTAATACTTTTGTTTTAATCCAAGAAATTTGTGTAGTAAACAGAAATGAATGAAGCTACTTAAATCAGTGCTGTGAACAAATGTGTGTATTTCAGTTCCCCAAATTAAATAAATCTATTCACTCATCATGTCCGGTAGATAACAAAATAGTTAAATTTTTTTGAAATGTTTGAAAACAACTTTTCCTAACCGATGAGAATATCACTGCCATTATTAAGAAGGTATTAGTCTTTCACTTATCATATCCTGGAACAATATTTCACAAACAAATTAGTCGCAGAGCGAATTTCCATCGCAGGTATCAACGAAGAAAAACATCATTTTTGATTTATGATACTTAACTTTCAGGCCACATACATACAATATACGCCAAGCGCAAGGGGTTGAACCTATACTATTATATAATAATTGTATTCGAGAGGCGAGATTCGTCTCTTCCGAAATTCTATCAAAGAGAAAACTCGATATTCTCAATAACCACGATTTCGTAGAACGCACATATACATCTTATTATTTGTATTTTGTTTTTATCCGTTTGTTCTTTTTTTTCTAATAAAATTCAATTACATTCAAATAATAAATATAAAACTAAATAATAATACTTCGCGGGATTCTGCCCTGCTAGAGAATTCTATTCTGAACAAATTACATTTTTTTTTCTGCACATGATACATTTGATAACACGAAAAATTCGTGATTATTCGCGCGAATACATTCCTTTTGATATAATATACTTCTATGTTCGTAGAAAAATTCTGTTATGTATTTATGTACGCATCTTAAATGCTTTCTCGTCGTAGTTCTCAGCGAATTCCCAATTAAACACACGTCGTTTCGATGCAACGAGTATTTCTCGCCTGTGACGTTATAATATTAATAACTACATTCTCTTCTTTAATCGTCTGCCGCAATCAAGTCGAAGAAATAGAACCGAGTGTCTGTCGTAAAATACCGTTCTTCTCTACTATACATTGAAATGAAAAATAAACGCATTTAACCCTTTATAGCTGTATATGGAATAAGAATTCTCTGATAAACTATGTATATAATAATATTATTCTAACAACGTGGGGCTATGTTAAATCTGTTCAGAAAGAGAAACAGATTCGGTCTATGATATAAAAATATTTAGCTGTAAAGGGTTATAAACATTTAGATAAACATCTCACCTCTGCCATGATATTACAAACTAGATTAACTGTTAAAATTATTTTATAACTTCTCGTTCAAGTATCGTTGATCGCATAGTCCAACGATGCAACAAAAGTCAACCGTTTCACACTTTATTGTATAATTCCTTCCGCTTTAAATACAAATTACTCGTCGAGTCCAAAACGAATTTTCAAACAATACGGGGTTGTAGTCCGTTAGTACAAGGATATGCGTTTAATTTGGAGCAAAATAAGCAAGAGCAGATACGTACGGATACTACTGTAATTAAGCTCGAGTTTCTCAATCCAACTGTGTTATTTAACTCATAATAATGTCTTATTTTGAAGCTAACAATTACCTGTATACACTTTATGCATATTTACATATCTACAAAACATTGTTAATCCTAGCCTGCTCAAGGTTTCAGCAAGTCTGTTCAAAATATATTTATTTAAAATTCAATAATATATTGTTTACATTCGTTAAGTATAATAACTTTGTGATATAAAATCAGACTATTGAACTCCGACACAAATTCTTTTTTAGAAAATTAATGCTTAAATTCTGTGAACATTTTTTAACTTTTTCTTAAACGTCCTAAGATTAAACATGAATGCTTCGTTTGAGTTTAACTTATAAAAACAACGCAGAAAGTATTCGAAGCTCACTGAAGGCACTTACATAAATTTAAATTTCTACTAAGAACCAATTACGACTTTCATAGATATAGTAGTATCCGTGATAAAAGTAAGTATATGAGATTCATCTCCAATGACATAGACCTCCACATGTATTATCAAGATTCGTGACCTCCCAAATTTCACGTTTACCATATCCATTCGTATTGTTTTAAAATAATGAAGAAAACAATAATGCATAATGTGTGTTGGATTCCATTCCAGTGGGTTCGTTAACGTGAGGTGGACGGCATTGGATTAAACTGATTTGACATGTTGCAGCAATAACACGGAGCCAAAATGTTTGCGTTCCTTGAGAGAAAATACATAGTAAAATTAGTATAGTAAAGCACTTTTGATAATCTAAGGGTTTAGACATATTTTTCTAAATTTAACACTTCTAAATTCAAATTGGTTTTTGGAAATCATTTATAAAAATATATAAGAAATATTGTTAAAAGAAATAATCCATATTTATTATGAATACTGGAAACTGAAAACTTACTAACACAAACAATGTAGTAATATAACAAATATTATATAAAATATTTAACATACTGAATGCTGAGTAAATTTTATATTTGCTAATAAGTAGTAGTATATCTAATTATAAAATAAAATTGATTAAACGTTTAGCAATAAATTAGTTTTTATATGATTATTAAAATAATGTTTATAATGTTTGATAATAAGTAAGCGTGTATATTACGTATAACAAATAATTATATTATTAACCCTTTCGTTTCGAACGCCGAATATATCCGGCATCTACACGACGACCTGTGTGCACGAGCGCCGGATATATCCGGCATCCACACGGCGACCTCTGAGCACGAGCGCCGGATATATCCGGCATCCTAAGAATATGTCAACTGTAATTGGTCTAATGTTTTTAGAGTAATTAATATAATTTTGTACAAGTCTTTTCATATTAATAATGTGAAGAATACGTGCTATATTAGAGTAACAATTGTTTTATTAAGCATAGTAATTATTTAAGACTTAAGAAACGTATATACAAAAACCACGCGCATTGTGCACATTTCTGGCGCATGCTTCCGTTTAGTGACGACACTTCAGCGGACTGGACTCCCGAAGCGAAAGAGTTAAATAATCTTTTTATACACACCTTAGTTGTCGTTGCAATTTCCAACCAACTTGCCCTTTTCGTCCATGTTTACAGTACTGTTTTTTAAATTCACACGCTAATTGCTAAGGTTGTGAACAGCCACTACTACAAGTGTTTCCTCCTTGACTCATAGAATCCATAGAAACGTCTCCTCTGTTTTCAGTACTGCGACTAAAATTGGTATTGTTAATGGTCGGAAAGTCGTTCTGAGTCGTATTTGACCCAAGTTAAATTAGTATACCTCAGACATTATGAAAAAAAAGGTAAAAGATTTTTTATAAACTGTTAATATGTGTTAATATTATGAACTGTTAATGTGTTATAACGATTGAATGATAATCATCGATCTTTTATTTACATAACTGCATATATAATATTGTGCAAAAATATCCCTACCGAATCTATTAAAATCGAAGTACTAAGTTACTAATAATTAACTTACTCTCTGTGAACGACGGTTATAGTGTTTCGAGTTTCATCCTTTCTTTCGGAAAATGTACGTGTACTGGTTCGATTAGTCCATAGTTTTGAATTTTTGCCCTTCGACGAGCCTTCTGAAGCTTGTTTATCCATTCTTTTACTTTTCTCAGATGGAACTTCGTTACTGTTTGATTCTTCAATTTCATCAACTGGTAGACACGTCTCTATCATTGCTTCTAAGCAATTCACGAATAACTGAGCACTTTTGGCTGTACAATTAGACTATAAAATATTGATCATTATTGTGAGATTATATACAAAAGTGAAACAAAATTTTAAACAGTCATTCAAAATAAACTGAAGTATAAATCTTAATATGGTCCAAATATAATGAAATAGTATGTGATATTTAATTACTTTTGTATATGGACCAGCAAATCTCCACAGTCCTCCAAATCCACAACTTTGTAAATAATGTAGTTGTTGCTGGCTTGTATCCTCACATGCAATCATGTTTTGTATAATTGCCTGCACAGAATTTAGTATGCCTTGATCGTGACAGGAAGACAAAACATTATTGATTTTTGCATCGAGCAGATTGTGACTGTAAAAATCGAAGTAATATAAATAATGTTCATATTTATACAATTACAACAATAAATATAGTTGTTATTTCACATAATTATGTTAATTTACGATAATCAAAAGTTTTTGTAAGATAAGAACTTACATTACTGGGAATACCTTTGGAAAAACTACAGAACCTTCTGCAAGGTATTCATAAAGAATTCGTTGCTCATTCTCTTCAGTCGAATTTTTCACCAAAGTAACCAGAATAGTTAAAACTAAAGTTTGCGTTGAAAAGTCCGTCAGCACTTCTGGATCGAGTAATACATTGTTTTCATTGCTGACACTTACTCTGGCACTTCGATTCTGTATGAATCATAAAAACTTGACTATAGTATTGAAATTGTTGAAGAAGGAAAGATTTTAAATGTTTATACATAAATACAATAATAATACCTTTGGTTCTGCTTCTTCAGTGGATTTTGTTTCCTTTGCAGTCGGTACAGAAAAAGATCGCTGCGTTTTAAATAAAATCCGTCCAGTCTAGTTAATGTTGCAGACATCATCATTTTTGTGCAGATTGATGGAGTATGACACATACAAGTGACAAGTTGCATTGCATTTTAAGCAACCCAGGTACAGGCAAGATAGGCATATGTAGATGCGAGCATTGAGACCATAAGAGAAAATAGGGGAACATACAAAAACACAAAACAATAAATAATATTAATAAATGGAAAAGTGATTCTTATTTATTAAATATTCTAAATATATAGCAAATTAGAAAATATTATGTTGCAAAGGAATTATGTAAAACTTTGAATAATAAACTTCACTCATACAAAAAAAATTTATAAACAAAATTAATTGATACATGATTGTTCGAAGTTAATACGTTACATGTTCTGAGAAAAATACAGAGTACATTAGGCTGCAACCTATTTCTTATTTATATGATAAAAATTTAATGTAAACAATTAGTCATTAAAAATAATATAATATTATTTCATATGTGTAACATGTAATATGCTGATATCTAAATAAAATATTACATACCTGATGTGTTGAATACTGTTTTTGTTGTCTAGCCTGAGTGAGTGCGGACTGATCCAATAAATCCCATGATTTTTGACGGCGATTCGTAGGATTGCTCGTTGTTGCATTTGATGTATCCTGTGCATGAAGATGCAATTTATAAAACAAATTTATATAGTACTTAAATATTAACTATCAAGAACATGTTTATGAAAAATTTTAAGTCATGGATATATCAACATCTACTTTTGCAAATGTAGTATGCAAAGTATAATATATTACACAAGAAGAATTACAAAACCTACTCACTGCATTGTTAGGAAGCAAGTTATCAATACCATCTGTACTGTCCGATTCTGCATTTTTAGCGATCGAATGTCTAATATGACATCTGCTTCTCACTTCTTCCGATACTGATACCAAAGCTAGTTACATAAAAATACATAAATTATTACCTTCCAATATACAAGCACACAGATATTTAAAGATGAGGTGATAAAGAGCTTTACCAGCTAAATAAGCTACGCTGTCCGGTGTTACTTCAAATTTGTCCCTCCTGAATGGTTTTGCTACAATACCTAACAACATAGTGAGCACTCTAGCTGTTCTTGTTACAGTCGTTGGAGTAGGATGTCTATATCCCTTCAGAAGATGTCCAACTAATGCAAAATGGAAGTTAGACTTGAATGATAGTCCTACAGCCTGATCCAACTGTTTGAAATGCCATTCTAAAGGTTCACGAGTTGACATCATAACATGTTCCAGAGTCTAAAATAAATAATACGTGTTTTTGAAACAATAACTAAATGCATTAAACACTATTATAAATAACAAATGTATAAGCAGTTACCTTGTCATCGAAATTTCCTTGAGATTCTAAAGTATGCAAGTTCTGTTCAAGAAGTGCTAAGCCGCATGCATATAAGGATGCTTCATCTAATTGAAGAACTGACGTTGCTACCCAAAATAAAGACCGATGTATTGGAGATTCCTGAGAAGTATTAGAAATATTGAATGAAATGATGTTTGACGATATTTTAATGGTATGTTTATCAGGAGATGTAAATTATAACTTACTGATCTCAGTAACGGCTGTAACCGAGTGAGGCACATAATAATTGCTTCAAGCAAAGTGATATCACTAAAATTTTCCAATGCCTTTACCAGTATTCTTAGTAACTGTTTCATATCTTGATCCTTGATACTTTTACTGATACATCCGAAAACGATCAAAGCTCTTGGTTGAAGAGCCGGATTGTAGCAAAACGCGAAATCTCTTGCCAAGGAAGTCCAGGTTTTCAACCAATCACATTGTGGAATGTCTCGCATACAAGCCTCCATTATTTCAAGGAGAGCATCCGTGATAATTTCTAAGCTAGTTAATGAGAGTCTCTCTCTTTCGTGTGTACCTGTAACGCTACGCTCATTGCTGGCCCATTTCTCGCTCGACTGTTTATAACTAGATTTAAATGCTGTACCCGCAGCTGATTTCACTTTACTGATACCAAAAAGTAAATAGAACTTTGGAAGAGAAAATTCATCTAAACTCATTCGTAATATTCTGTAAGTGTCCTCTGAAAAAGAAGGAGAACTACAGGTGCAAAGCGAGTGGATACTGTTGATGACCAATCCATGGGTAGATGCTCGCATACTCAAACTTCCGGAACAGACAAGGAACGTTACTGTGTGGAACAAGTAGGGCAGATGTTTTCCCACATCCAGGCAGTTATTGAAAGACAACATCAGTAAATATCTCGCTAGAATAGCAATATCATTCCATCCTGTATGCTGTTCTAGTAGTTGTGTTGGAGAAGTACAGGTTTTATCCACAACTCGACAGAGTCTTCCTATTACTTTCTTCGCGACCAACTGAACATTTCCAGATGCCAAGGCTACTGCTGTATCTGCCATTATTTCAACTGTTGGCGATCCAAGTTCGTTGGCACTACGTTGAATAAAATTGTCGAGTACCGTATCTATTAAATCTGGCAATCTTCCAATCGTGCTCCATATCTTGGCTTGTATACTTGGATACATTTCTACCTCCTCGATGGTCAACGTAATTAATTTCTCTAAAATCTTTGTCACTTGCTTCTGACGTTTCCCTCCTCCGTCATTTGGTTTGTAAAATCGCACAAGATTATTCAACCATGGAGTCATATATTCTAAACATAAATGTTTTAATTCGATGCTCGATAATCGGAATCCTTGTATGCATTCTTCTAGAAATTCTAAAGTCAAATGTGGATCTTTAGCGGCTAAAGTTTCGCTGAGGTGTTTGATGAATATTGTATTATTCGATGGTATGCATAGTCCAGATGTTTCCAACAGTTGTCCTTCTATTTTCAAGTCAAATGTTGCAGTTAAAGCGCATAATTGATTATATGCTGCTGTTCTCAGATTTGGATCCGAGCTACCGAGATTTAATAAAGCCATGTTTAATAATGTGCCGGGTACATGTTTAGGTCGAATCTTGGGATGAACCGACACAGACTCGGGCTGTGACAGTTCCCATCGATTTCTTATATGAATTATAGCTTGAACGATGCTATCACGATCGTTGTGAATGAAAGATAATGGGCCTGTTTCGTTTGAGATGGTTAATGTGAATTGATTGTCGTCTAGTAAACAAACCTTTTCAATTTCTGACACATAATAAACATCATTTAAAAGAACGGAATGCGATAGTACTTTGCATCGCTCCGCCGACGTAATTTGTATAGCAGTTGGTCCAACTTTCACGGATACCTTAGTTTCCTTGTGAGAAAGTTTCAAGGCGCTGTTGAAAACCTTCAAATCTTCGTCAAGAGAGAGCGTAGCACCAGGCAGTTTTTGTTGGTCAATGTCAATCACATCATTCAACCGATTCGGTCCATCGAGAAAAATTACTTTTTTGTTGTTTTTTAAAGGCGCCAAGATTCTGTCATGGAACTTTGTGTACTCCCTTACCCAACTATTGCAATTGTAAATATATGCAGCGTGAATTTTCTCGTAGGCGGTTTTAGGCAATATATATAACCATTTCTGTAGAAAGTCAGTTCTAAACCGATTGTCAGAACACGTATGTGTGAAATCGACAACCAATTCGTATGGAGCATGCCAAAATGGTTTTAGTGTGAGAATTACGTGATATATCAGCAACTCGTCGTGTGTATCACCAAGACAGGTTCTACAAAAATATAAAGTTCAAGTTAAAATTTACAACTTAGTCCTCAAGTTAAACAATAATAAGTTAAGGACCAAAGTACACACTTATAGCGTCTAGCAATGTAATAAAATATAGGGTATCCTTGTTTACTGGTTCCCGCTTGGTAAAAGATATTTAAATTCTTGATACTCTTAAATTCTTCCTTTTCATGTACATTGTGTTTCACCATAATTTCTTCGAAATTAGTTGAAGACATATCAATACTTGACCACCGAGCATAAGATGAAGAAAATACTAAACTATTGAAATGAAATTAATGTGTTTTAGGAATTGATATTTTTTATGATAATTTATAATAACTTAAATATATTTGTATGACTACTTACTGTGAATCTACTGGTTTGTGTTCGGGAGGACCAAGATACGCCAGCAGCGTAGCCATTTTATCAAAAGGTCTTCTGCCTACCGCTTTATGATCCCGGCTGCTGCTAAGATAATCACCAATTCTTTCTTGGTGATTCCAAAGTAATCTGTGTAGTGCTAGCACATTAGCATCTGACACAAAGGACATTGGATGACTGGTCTGATCTACTGTTTCACAATCAGACGCTATCTGTATGAAAAACCTTCTCCCAATTTCAAAATGCGCCCGCAAAAAATCATTGAAGGGTAACATGTGTTGTTCTTTACTGAACTCAACATGATTTGCTATATTTTGAAGTATTTTAGACATTAACATGAGACCTCTTTTCACTTGAGAAGGTACAGGTTTGTTCACAATACCCATTTCTTGAGGTGATACAATAGCCGGATTGATAAAACGCAAAAATATTACTGTTCCTACTGCTCCAATATTGTTCTGAGGACATTGTGGAAATCTTTTACTAAGTACTTGGTATAGGCAATGACACATAGATCGCAGTTGTGGTGGAAACCTGGAAAAATGATTACAAATTGTATAATAAACTGTGCCCATAAAATAAAATTACATAAAATTAATACTGTGTACATTTCGTACGTGCAACACAGTGTTAAGTAACTCATTTCGTACATTTTAATTTCGAATGTTTTAATAACTTACCGATCGGCTGAAGATACTATAGCATCAAATACTTTTTGCGTTAATGCTATCAAATTGCGTCCATTTTGTTCTATATCCTCGTTGGTGTCCATTCTTGCGCTATCAACTTCAAAACCAGTTATCGTGTCATCTAACAACGGTGTTATTAACGGTTCCAATAAATTTTGTAAATAACTTGCACCATAAATTTTGAAACAAAATGCCATGATTTTGCTCCCAAGACTATTTCCTCTAAATAAAGTTTGCATGCAATCAGAGACTTCCACCTCACGGTAGAACATATTCCACAGGAGTGGTGATAATAAGTGTTTTGCATCAAACAATGTCACAAAAACTCGTGCGAGTTCATCCATTTGATTTGTTGTTACAACATTAGCTAGAGCCATCGCGATAGGCAGTTCTCCTTTGTCGCTGATCATTGTAACAAGTTGAACCAACTGCTCAAATCTATCTGCTAATACTGTCTCTGCTAACGTATCAAATTCTGTTCCTTGTTGAAGAATTTTAGTGAGAACTTCCATAAATGCTGCTCGCGTTTGTAAATCAGGATTATAACCCAAACCTACAATTATTAAGGTATTTAAAAACACAAAGAACAAAGAATGTTAAAATACAACATTTTTAAATGAATTCATTTAAATCATATAATTTCACTTACTTAACGAATGCATCAAACCGCTATCAATGTTTGCACTAAGAAGATTACTCATTGCTTGTATGGTAGCATTTCGTAGTGTAGACAATTTACCGCTAGACAAGCGCGGCTGTTGAGACGCGAGCTCCTTTTCTTCTGCAGCGGCTTCATTGCAATCGTTTAACAAGTTCATGAAGAGCGTAAAATATTTCAAAAATAATTGTGATTTGGCTTCCATCAAATCACCACGGTCCGATTCTTCAGGTTGCAAGGGAAGGCCTCGTAATAATGCTCCCACTGCTTCCATACAAGCTTGATCCAAATCTCTAAAAAGTAACAC
The DNA here is from genome assembly GCA_028455555.1 of Augochlorella aurata. Taxonomy (NCBI): domain Eukaryota; kingdom Metazoa; phylum Arthropoda; class Insecta; order Hymenoptera; family Halictidae; genus Augochlorella; species Augochlorella aurata. Next base: position 5,441,897 of record CM052166.1, on the reverse strand, counting down.
AAAAATATTTGGAAAATTTCATAAGGTATAATGTTATTAAGGCACTTGTATATCTTACATTTTTATGATTTTATTAATTGATTAGACTATTGTTAGTTAATTATTTTAATTCATTAAAGATTTAAATTATACATGGAAATTAAGAAGCTAAGTACTGTGCATTAAGAAACACACTCCAATTCATAAGTCGTTGAACAGTTATCACAATAAATAACATAAATGTTCAGGGACTTGTGAGCAATAGTATAACTCATATTGTTTTTATTCTATTTTATATAATTACTAACGTAAAACATGGTTTACCTAGTGAAAACAGTTATATCTGCACTAGTTGATGGAGTAATTTGATGTGTAGCACCCATCACCCAATCGGTTAAATATTCCACGAGCTTATTTCGGAATTTCATTTCTTGTCGAAATGCTAAATCATCCCGCCGTTTCATCATTGCTTCGACAAGCAGGCATAATTTAGTTTTAATATGAATAGAATGTACTGTCATGTCCAAATGTCGAACATATCTGACGATTGCTAACATCATTCCTTCTATACTCGTCATTCCAAGATATTCAGAAGGCTGTTCCGTCTTTGAATCCAGTATATTTTTCATGATAAATATTATATGTTCAACGAATTGAGTGTTAATATCTTCTACTACAATTTGCCCGGCCTGATTAAAGAATTTCTCAACTATGCTTTTGATCTGATCAAAAAGTATTGGATATAATGCAGGACTCATTTCATGACCAACTAATTCCTTAACGTGGTTCTGAATTTGATTTCCAAATTTTTCATTATTACAAATCAGTAGACGCAATAAATTGAAAACAAATTGCGTGCAACATTGAACTTCTTGACTTGGATTTGACAAACAGTGCTCCTGTTTTGACGAACATTTCTTTAAATCCGGATTCACGAGCATGCCTGATAATGGTTTATTTGAAGACTGTTTTTGCAAACACACTCCACCTAAAGCGCAGAGAACTCCCGTCATATTTGCCCATTCATTAATTTGATCCTCTAAATCATGTTCCGAATTTTGATGCGATGCTCTACGTTTTCCTGTACTTCGGTGGAACTCCATTTGACCGTCTTCGATTTTAAATTTCGGATAATTCACCAGTTGCCGAGAAGTTATTTCCCAATTCCTAAATGTTTCTTCCCACGCCTAAATATAAAGAAAATATGTGTTTATTTCACTTTCTAATCATAATTACTGAGTAATTACTAGACTGTGGAGGTATATGTCAATTTACTTTTAAATAAATGTAAAGTATTTATTACTTTTACTTGTAAATAAATGAAAAGTATTTAAGATTAGATAACAATCAATTTCATTATGAACTATGTCAGCATGTCGAAAATACAATGAATCTATATTAAATACTATTAAGTTTATACTGATTATTTTTTAAAGATTTTCATACAATGCGTGTACTTCAAATTCTACAGTTTAGTAATTACAGTAGCAATAGAAACATAAAGTATAAATTGTTACATATACATACAGGTTGTACACCATTCACGCAATGTTCTATCTTCCTCAATAAGGCCATAATTCTTTTTTGTAAAGCAGCGCGTCCTAAAATATATTTCTGCACATTACTATTTATTACTAATGAAATAGCTATAATAACTGAACTAATTTAAAGAATATAAATAGCAATGTATTCTCAATTATATCTTTTGAATAACACGTACCATGATTATGATCGTGATAACATATTTCACTTTCCCCGCTGGCTGTTATGGTAACAAGGTCTTTAATACTCTACTGCAGCCGTATAAGGATTATACTAATCAAAATACAAAGTGAATTCAAAAATTCATGAATGAATGTTTGAATTCGGGTAAAAATATTTGCATTAGAAACTCGAACCGAAATTGATTTTTGTTGAATCTCCATTTCTTTATGCTACATGTTGAACTATTTCAAATGTAAATTTAAGAGTAAAAGAAAAATAAATATATTATTGTTTAAAATCAATTCTTAGCTATTACCAATTTAGTTTCCATTTTTCGATTCGAATTCCGATTTTTAATCTAAAACATATGATAATTCATGTTCCTAACTAAATCAAAGCTTCGATACATAAAAAATTAAAACTTACCAGTGATTAACGCAGTAGAAGCTTGTGCCAATTCGAGATATAAATGATAGTTAGGAAGTAAACAAGTTACGGCTACTTCATCACTACCGCATCGTATTTCTGCTTCTTCACACAGCAATGCAAAACAAGACATTGATACCAAAACCGCTTCCATATTTATACTCCACAAGTACAAGAAAAGTACAACCTGAAAATACAGATGTGATTAATATACATATACTATAATACGATATACATTTAAATACGTTCTAATTTAAACAAACCTCCATCTTTATGTGTGCCTGCTTACAGATAGCAATCTGACTACCCACATTCGCATAATCCTTATGCTGTGCTAGAAAAGCGTTTCTACAAATCAATATTTCCCTAAGCCATTTTAGTATACAGGTGTAATTAACAATTTGATGTTGAATTAATTTTTGAGAAATGGAGAACAGAACTTGTGAACTAACATCCCAAAATGTATTGATCGGAGCTTCCGGATTCCACGCTTTTATTCTATCTGGATGATGTAATACTAATAATGCTTCCATTGCCTCGTATGCTATATCTGGCATTGTCGGTTGATGAACCAAAGAAACTAAACCGTTAATTAATTCTAATGTGGAGCTTTGTATTTCGTGACCAGCTTTCCCTTGATTCTGTAACAGAAAGCAGAGTTTACATGATACATGTCAAACTAAATAATGTTTAGTTCATAAACTCCTCGCAAATCACCTTGTATAAAATACTTACATTTAGTAATAACATGGGATCAGCATGAATAAGTTTCACCATCCATAACAATAAATTTCTGTAACTGGATATTTCTTCTCCACGGTCTCTATATTTATTCTGTTCTTTACCTTTAAGTGTGAAGCTCTGAATCACTCGCAATGGTGTGTGTGATATGTAACTCTGTGTCACTTTACTTAAAATATCGGTAAACATATTCCTAAGTTCTGTACTGTGCGAATACAGAAGATCTATTTGAGGCCACCACGGCAGTCTTGGTTGAGTTACAATTCTAAAACAAAAGATGCATTAAAATGTTTACTTTGAAGTTAATAAAAATCAAACTTCTAAAAGATTTTGTTATAATAACTTTGTCCTTACTTGTATAATGAGCTAACCAAGACAAATTGGTATGTTGATGGAAAACTCAGGTTCAAGCAGACTTTAAGTACTTCGTTGTTGTGAGGTTTAATCCGAAAACAGCTAACAAAACAGTCTATCATTAGGTCGATGTCTTGGGCAATGTAGCTTTGACCACGAGAGAATAGCTTTCCCGGACTAAAAAGTAGTGCCATTAAATCATTGATTACATGTTGAACAAGCGTGAAGATGACGTTCTTTGAATCTAGATTGTTTATGTATGTTGACGCTTTACAAAGTTTAATACAAGTGACTGCTGCAGCTTCTACTATTTGCCTGTTAGAGCTACCATGCATTACTAGACTTCTTTTAACCATTTCAATAAATTGCTTTTTTTTCATATGTTTTGCCACACAAGGAGCACCAGAATCAGCATTAACTATTTCTTCTAAAACTTTTGGTGAAAGTATCAGAAGCATAATTTGTAGAGGCCAAACGGCTGCAGCTCTTCCTTTTTTATTGTCTGCAAATGTGTCGAGAATGTCAAACAGTTCTTCACATGCTTTTCCAAGATCTTCAGTAGACTTTTTTTGAATATCAGCAAATTCATGTGGATATGTATCCATCCAGTTCCAAATTGCTTTTTCCAATGAATTCATAAGAACAATGTGTGCTGATTTTTTCAGTTGCTTAAATTTTTTAATAGTTTCTGCAATAATAAAGAATTTGATAACAATAAACAGACTATGCAACATTACTGATAAAACCAATAAAGACTGAATACATTTATAAAGCAAATATAAATTCCACTTGATCTGTCTAAACTTTCTAATGACGAAAAATAATGAGTTATTAGATAAGTTTAAGTTGTTCTTTTATTATGAATATTTAAATAGTTAACAACACAGACAAGTTTTGATCATACAAAATAGCAAATAAGAAATTATTAATTAATATAAAATAGAATTTGTTAATTAGCTATGTCTTATTCATACTATTATTGTACTAGTACCACAATTTAATATTTTTATAAATACTCATACTATTATTTTTGAAAGAGGTGAACTTACCATTTAATAGTTTTATTAGTCTATGAACATCCACATTAATATGCTGAATTAGTTCAATATCACTGTAATCAACATTTTCATCACCGCATTTTGCTAATTCTTGAAGTCTAGCTGATATTCTGTTAAACACAGCATTAAAAAAGTTTAAGCTCAACGCAAACAATACTTTGCTTGCCAAATTTTTTAAATGAGTATTTTGGGCACTGTCATTTGGAATATCTGAAAATAGTAAAATTATTGTGACATTCAATTTTATAGCAATTCAGAATTAGAGCAACTATATTTAAAACCTTTGTACCTATAAATTGGCATATTTCTCTAAGCAGAAACTTTACATTCATAGCTTCGTCAAATTTAACCGTGTCTTTTGGTTGATTTGCAAGACACTTTTCCAAAGTGTCCAAAACAATGATAATAGATTCATAGCAATGCCGATCTTGGTCAGAACTGTGGAAAATGCGTTGACTTCCAGGACATGGTACCATTTCAGTAACATTTTGGAGTATTTTAGTGAGACTGGATATTACAAGAGAGAAACGGTAGCGAGAAATTTGTATCAGGCATTTTTTGTTTCTTTCTTCGTTCATACGAGAGTGTGTGGTTTGTGAGCCACTGCGACACGGCAACTGTGTATAAAAAGATTATCTAATTATTAACTATTATTTCATTCAACAATGTTGAATGGTCAATTAAATTTGACCATACAATTGTTAAAGCTTACATTAATAACTTAATAAAATCATCTGTGTGATGAGATCCCTTAATATTTTAAATCATTTCTAAAATAATTTGAATGGATTACATGATAGGATTTACATAGTGGTAACAATATAATATTCTTAGATATTTAAAAAATTTGATTAAAATTGTTACTTGACTCATATTATAACTTGGCAATTTTAAATTGTTATTTGATTCATATTAAAACTTGGAAATTTTAAATTGTTATTTGATTTATATCATAACTTGGCAACTTTAAACGTTTTAAATAAATTTGTCAATGAAATATTTCAAACATAACTAGAAAATGTACAACTGTTTTTTTTAAAACATATTTTTATTAATAAATTTTCGAGTTTTTACATTTTACATTTTTTTATGCGTATATTTATTTTTATCGATATATTTACAACGTTTCGAATATAAAAAGATTAGGTAAGAATTGAATTAAAGAAATATAATTTTTTATTTTTTAGTGTCATTTGTAGAGAAAGTGATTATTTAAAAAATGAATAGTATTTGCAATAAAATATTATCAAGATTCATATACATTACATTTATGTGCTTGTTTGTATTAACCGATCGAAGACATTGTTGCAGTGGCATATGCTATTCACAGAAAACTCAAATGTTACATGCATATTCGTGTAATTGGATTTGCTTCACGGTATTTACAGACATCGAGGTGTATCATAGATTCGAATTCTTCTACATATACATATAAGCCGGGTGCAATTTTCATTCACGTACCCGTGACACAACGGAAGCGGTGTTATGTGGATATATGTAGAAAGATTGTTGGATGGGCAAGAAAACTATAGAGAGTATTGCAATAATTTGATTTTTGTTTTTTTTATTTAAATAATTTTATATTCAAATAGTTGGCAGAATCGTTGTGTTAAAAAAAGATATTAATATTATTCAACATTAATTAATATTTTATGCGATGATTCATTAATACGGAATGTAATATGTTTAAAAAACTAATTTAATCAAATTAATTAAAGTTTGTCAATTTTGAAAATCTCATATTCTTATTATGACTGTATAAATTATTAATTTTTGAATATTATTTACACTAATTTTCTAAATAATACTTGAATTTTGAAACACCTTGTATACACCTTAACTGAATAGCTGACAGGGTGGAGAGAAAGGGGGAAGGGGCGAAGGTCAAACCGTGGACTCCAAGGCGTGTAGAGGGAGGAGACCGCGAGAAAGCATCTTCCCATGAATGAACGAATCAATCAACGAACAAACGAAGGACGGTCTGGACGGTACAGGCAGTCATGTGGATAATGATACGAACTATTAATGACTACACTAGTAAATGTAAAGACAAATTGTTTACATTACATGTCATTTTAATACGAAATTTATAAGAAAAATAGAAGATCACCACAATATATTATCATTTATAAACTACAAATTACGGACTGACTTCTCGCCATTGATTAAAGTAAAAAATAATTTAATGAAACCTGAATGGAAATAACACTTGCAAATATAGATACATTTTTCTTTAATTAATAAAATTAAAAAATAATTAAATAAAGCCTGAAGTGAAATAATTTTAATGAAGCTAACAAGTAATTAAATAAAAACCAATCGAGAACAACAAAAGTATTTGATAGAAATACTGAATTGAATGTAATATGTAGATTTCATTCGGCATTCTATCTGATCAATTCTCTTAAAGTTTTGCTGCAGTATTTAGTGCTTATAAAATTTTCCTCAATGTATGTAATCATCTAGAATCTTAATTTCTCGCTGTTCACCAATAAATACTTATTAATAGAAACTGTGTTTTACACTCGTTCCATGGTCCTAGTCTATAAATGATGTCAATAGCACAGAATCGTGCTTTCTTATAAAACTTTATGTAAACTGTAAGCAATCAAAGTGACCGCTGCCGGTCTTTTCGATTGTGTACAGAGCACAGTAACATTATTTTGATACAATGTACACTCAATACGAACGGAAAGTAAACGATGTAAATAAGAACAAAAGGAGGTATGGCAGGAATGATAAGAGGAGGCGAAGTATGTAGAGACAAAAGAAAGGATCAAGAAGTGTAGGTAAAGGTGAAGAAAGAGAAACAGAAGAAGAGTGAGCGAAGAAGCGAGAAAAAGCACCGGAAGAGGGTAGGTAAGAAAAAGAGAGGAGACTGCTACGAAGAGGGAAGGCGGATAGAACAGGAAAAGAAAGCTGAACAGATTTGTAGATCGAGTCACAGCTGGGATGTACCTGTTCCTCGAAACGTGTGATCAGCAAATTCGCCCATTCTTCCGGCTTTTGCGTGCCCATCGCCGTCCGAGGTTCAGTGACGAGCCGTCATCACGTACGACGATTCACCAATTCGCTACGAACATTCGACATCGGTATGTCGCCATTTACGAACGTCGACTGCCAGTCGAGAGAGTACCGCAACTGCAACGGCTCGTTCTTTCTCTCCCGTTGGGGAGGGGCGCTGTGACAGAGCCCTCAAGAATTACAGCGGGGTCTGGGGCGAAGATCCTCGATGGATGGATCCGATACCGACCGAGGCTACTCGATATTTACATACACCACATTTTCTGTCTACGGTTCTGAATTACCGCCTGTATGGTAAATGCTGTGATGCGATTACAGATGAGGTATAGAATACATCACTCATGCAATGCATTTTTATGGCCCGAATTCATGAGGTTCTAGAGCCTCGTTACCATTTGCGTGTCGTGCTCATCCTTACCGATAGTTCACGAATTTAGGCACGTTAGCAAGAAGCGAATATCCTATATATTTCATTTCTACCACGTGTGCTGAGTGTTATATGGAAGCAATAAGTGTATTCGGCGCGAACATTTAAATGGCGGAAATAATGTTTATGAAACATGTACTACAGAAATATAGTATAAAGTGTAATATATATATATATGTATAGTAACTAAGTTATTAACTCGTTGTGAGAAAGGGAGCTATAATGAATTCCGGATCGTTCTGATTCCCTTTTGGGTCTCCAGTCACAGGAATCTCCTCGTGGTCAGACTCGAGTAATCAATGTAATTTTCAATTTCCAATCAGTTACAAGTTGAATCAGTTACTCCTTCGTTTTATAATAGCTTCGAAATCAATATTTACATCGAGCTAATGTCTGTGAATTTTTCAAATATGGAGTAATTTTTCGAGTATGAATGCTTCTGAACCCCATCTTTGGGTGACAAAATAATACATTGAGTATCAAGTCTACTTCTATATCTCGTCTGTGGTGCTAGATCTACTTCTATACCTCGTCTGTGTTAATAACTATTCAATATTAAAATTATCGATAGAATATAATTTTAACAAAATGAATAAGGTAGAAATTTACATTATCTACAACTACTACTGACTTAAAACGGTGGTGCTATCGGGTATGAAGAAACTGTTTCCTGTCGATAAATTTGACTAACAGTTTCAGCGTCTTGCCATTACATAAATTGGCGTTATACGGAGATCGAAATAAGCTTCTCAATTCTGTCACGATCGGCGCCTGCACCTCAGAAATAAAAGTAATTACAATTCAAATACAAAATAGTATTTCAATACATTCCCATCGATATTTAACTTGTTAAGGGTTAAAGGAAAGCGAAAAGAATGATCTTCAAGATAAGACAATTACGATCTGAAAATAATTACGATAGCATACCCAAAATCCAAAAATAAATATCAGTTGCACATGAGAATGGAAGTGCTGTTACAAATTGTTTAAAAGCTCAGATACTAATTATCTTTCTTACCTGTGCTTACTATTCATTTTGCTTAATTTTCGATGGTTTATTTCTGACATATTTAATTATGTACATATAATCTAGACTGTAAGAGTTAATGTTCAATAAAGGTAAGGGTGGATTCGCAATTACGTGTGAATTGATTTCGCAAAATGGTGCGACGATTTGCGATTTTGAGTCAATTCTATTCGATGCATTCAGCGGTACACGTGCAATACGAGAAATGCGTTTCGCAAAAGCGTTCCGCGATTTCACTGCGGAAAATAAAACGTCGAATCGTTCAATACATCGACCTTCGGTCGCGGTTCTTGCCGAACGTAATGGCAGGGCGCACGGGGTCAGACTTTTTCAATTTCGATATGCGTGCTGAATGAAACACTTTTTATTGCGACTTTTATCAGATTTTTCTCTCGATTTAACGTACGCCCCGACCTCGAAAACTAAGAAGAATCGGTGGGACATATTCTAGTTCCTAGAGTAATGGGAATGTCAGTCAATGAAAACTCGGTCGGATTGATAGTTTTCGTAACTCATGCGAACGGAACGCGTGCAGCGTAACCACTATGTATCAACCTTTTCATTACGAACGCTCCATTGAAATGAATTTTTCAAGTGTCTTTCACCTGTCTAAACGCTCGGATATTGATAACTCGATGTCATTTTTATTGTAATTACAGTTCATTGTGCGATTTTATCGTAAATTAATGTCTTAACATCGTAGCGTTTGTACCTAACAACTAGCATCGCATTTGAATCGATTGTAAAATATATTCCCGTGGGAGTTCTCAAATTTTTGAAGCCTTGAAATGAAGCTGCAAGAGCATAGTATATGATAAATCCATTTAGGTTTAAAAAATCATTGAAGATGATATCGAAAAACCGATAAATCTTGACTGCTAGATCAGAAAAAATGATTGGATTTTAAAGGGATGTTTCGAATTGATTTTCAAACGTATTTCCACGGAATATTTGAACTTTTGATGGCTCAAATTGAAACTGGTAGAACGCACTTTATGATAGTTGTAATCTGCTTTCAAGCAAAATTCGGAATTGCGCTGAAAAATCGATTAATCCCGACTGCTAGTTGGGAATAAAGTTATTGGATTATAAGGGGACACTTTGATCCGATTTTCAAATATATTCCTCTGGGAATTCTCAAACGTTTGGTACCACAAATTGAAGCTAAAAAGGTACAGTTTAAGATAGGTCCACGTAGGTTGAAACAATAATTCGAAATTAACATGTAGAAAATCGACAAAAAGAGTGACTGTAGTGCTAGTGAATATAATTATTTCAATGTAACAAACAGTCTCGAAAAAACATTGCTACTACAGAACATGGGAAGAAAA
>CM052166.1:5279694-5335544 GCA_028455555.1 Augochlorella aurata | reverse complement strand
TGTTACGAAATTAGATTAGTTTAATAGAAAATTTAGTGCTTAAATATTATATGGAACCATTGCAATTCTTTGATGAAGGTCTCCGTGTCGAAGACGTTCCTGAACGTGTACGAGAGAACACAATTTCTGATGTAGGGAATAATAACTACGTTTCAGAGGTCCTTGTCGATGCGTTGTGAAAGATGCCTTGTCGTAATATGAACAATATCAAAGCAATTCAATGAAGACTTCTTGGTCGAGCAGAAGTACTTGTTCCTTGTGAATAATTTATCTTAAAAGAGCATTTTCTAATCAGATTTCTTAACTTTTTTGAAGAACTTCCAAAATGATAGAATCGAGCTGCAAATACATTGTGGTAACAGACAAATAATAACACTTTCCCTCTAATTTAATCAAAAGGAACCTTTTAAGGTAATAGATTATTACCTTATATAATAATAGATTATATTACCTTATATTATATTACCTTGTATTATATTACCTTATATATTAATAATAGATTATATTATTATTCCAATTTTGGTTATGATTTTCTACATTGTGAATAATAATTAATGTAGAAAATGGTTCGACTGGTGCTAATCACTTAATTGCAACAATGTTGTAATCACATGAGTAGAATTGCAGATAAATGTATCTAAGATTGTCTAGAACAAAGAGAGCTCGTCATTAAATGTACAAATATGGCAACGCAATTTTGCAATATCGCGAAGCTTTTGATAGTCGGCGTCCATTTTGCAATTCGTCGTATTATCAAGTGTGAAACATTCCGGATTATTTTAATACCATGGCGATCGAACCGGTTAAGAACGAAATTCAATTATCGCCGCACGGAGCGGCGAGCTCGCAGAGGGAACGAGAGATCCGATGGTGCAGTGGCATGCAGTTTTACGAATGCGGCCGAAAGTGCAACGAACCTGCAGCACTCCTGCAGCCGCGTATACCGACCGACGGGACCGACGACCCGATCGATCGAGACCACTCGATTAACGCTGCAGAAGAACTTCTTCTGGATATGCTAATCATTTTTTAGGACAATTTCCGCCCTAGAGAAAGCCACTCTGTATGAAACATGGTATAATTAAAGAAGACAGCGAAAAAATGTCGACTTCTTTTCAGATGAAACTTGATCGACACTGTAAATCTGTTCCAAACGTTGAGTCACGCGACTATATTGTCTGAATTAATCAAGTCCTATAAACATCCGAATCGACTCAACAGAATTATTATCACAGCAGATTTAATAATAATTTGAAGAAATACTCACGGTCCACTGCTTTGTTTTGTTGAAAACGCGGTAGAAATTTAATATCACGTTTCACAACCACCGTATCATACAAAATAATTAACGCAGAAATTAATTAACGCAGAAATTAATTAACACTCGCTTATTCAATTAATTAAATGCTCTCGCACATTAACTGTTGGCTTTCCAGAAGATTGACATTTTCGTCGATTAATCTATCGAGATAGGAGGAATGTCTAAGTCTCTTTCGAGCAAAACTAAGTTCCTGCAGCTTCTGTTTGCGCAAACATCTGATATCGTAACAGCAAAGCCAAAACTGTAACTACACTCGTATCTGTCTCGTAGTTTGAGTGCAATTTTAACAACAGCGACTTCGCGAATAATTCACGGTGTTTGGAGCGGAAACTTCCCGCAACTGCTTTCGATGCCGATGAAAATCATTCGAATCACAAAATTAATATTTCCACTTTTAAAGTAAATTTTCGATGTGATTCTATATTTTCTGCTACTTAAATATTTTGCGGCGCAAGTTAAATCATCAAAGCCCTGGTCCAAAATTAATATTTACATTTTTAAAACAATCTTTGGGCTAGGATTTTTATTTTTTGCCACTATAAGCTAGTTAAACGTTCTGCAGCGGAAGCTGAATAATCAAAATCTCGGTTCAAAGTTAATGTTTCCAATTTGAAATGTTCAGTGACAGAAATAGAATCGCCGAAGGAAGGTTACCCGCGATTTTTCCGGCTGAAAATAGAACGTAATTACCAGCCGTAAAAGAAATTAAACATTCAAATGTTCCGCGTAGCCGACCGAAATGCACTGCGCCGCCGGGTTTTCCGTGCCGCGGAAAATTCTGCGTTTAACTACGTTATAGCCGCAATCCCGTGAATTGCAGCCACTTCGCGCGATAGGACGTTTTACGCAACGCCGAGCCGTGCGATACCATTCGTCGCGGACATGAGTGTTGAATTATTCAGCAGCCGGAGTCTTAAACATGCTGCGGAATCTGTCGATTCGGAAGTCAGCAGCGCGAGAAAAATGAAGAATTAGGCGAGTGCCGCTAATATCCGAAATTGAAGCTTTGTTCGCAGTTCCTTCGAGTCTGTTTCATTCTACCTCAAGCTGAAAGTGCTTACGACTTGAAAATTGTGCTCTTTGTGGCGGAAAATCATTACACAGCTGTAGAAAAATAACAGGAATTCATTATTATTTTATTATTTTATGTAAAAAAAGTAATGTTGAATTTTTCAGTAAGAAACACATGCAAGCGGTTTTCGTAACATTTTATCCCTTTGTAATCGAAGTTTCATAAAAACAAAAAAAAACGACGTTGAGTCGAGCGCATTTATTCGTATTACTATTAATTCAACCACAAATCACTATTAAAATTTTTAGTATAATGATTTCTAATGACAGCATAAAGTTGCTATTTTAGAACAAAAGATTAGCAATCCAGGTGTAGTGTAATGTAGACTAGTTTCGTTCAGGCCGAAAACTTAATCAGTATCAAATAGCATTTTGTAAAATACGAAGTCATGTGCATTGGACGTAGAAGAAATGATTTCTCACAGAAAAATTCGACGTTAATTAATTATTAGCCAATTTAAGAAACTGCATTGTATGATAATTATCGTTTGCATTTTCATTCTTCAGCAGACTAAGTGTGTTTCATCAACCACGATAGATAACGAAAATTTTCTACTTTCATGATAATAAATAATACGTAGTACATCGTCTGTTTAAGAAAAGAGAAAATAGAAATTCCATTTTACTCGACCACAGATTCCACGAGAAAACGATTTTGTACTCTACGTCTTATCTAGTGACATTTCACGACCACGCGACGCGGCGGTACGGCTCCTGAAACCAAAGAACAGTTAGCTGAAGAGTATAAAATATGGAACAGCTCAATGATTATTAGCTGACAGAAAATTGTCAGTCGCGGTTTTTCCGTTGTCAGTACGACAATAATATTCATCCGGGACATTTTCTCGGTTTTCGCGAGCGGTTGCCCGGACGTTGAAATCGTGACACCAAACTGTCGACGTCATTGTCGAATGCAACATTTAATCAGCAAAATGAATCATCTGCCTTAACCCCGTGATCGTCGAGAAAAAAGGGAAAACGCACGGCAAATATTTAGTCCGCGCAGCCCGTTCCCTACGGATATTTTTCCTCTGCACTTTACACAGCTTGCTACACAAATAGAACCACCTGAAGATGGATCCCGTCGTTCTGTTACCTTCAGAGTTTCGCCACCTGGCTGGACGTGAGATTCTCCTTGCAACTTCCACGTAGATCGATAAAATTGCAAAAGTATTTCGCTGTATTCGGAAACTTCGCTTCTCGAAAAACTGTCGACATTCGAACTGTTGTAATATTGTCAAAAATATTCGTACTACTATAAGCCCGGACTAATTTTAAAGCTTGAAGCCTCTTCTTTCGTTAACCATAATTAAGTTTTCGTCATGAATTTTTGGATTATATGGTATAAAGGAAAACTAAGGACTCATCTTACATCGAAAATCCTATAACAAAATATTCCAATTCTTCATTTTGCAATGACTGCTCGAAAGTTGATCCACGATCTTTTTAACTATTTTATGCGACAGATATAAGATACTAGTTCTTTCAAGCTGCCAGTACATCTTTCGCATCAAATTTTAAATGGTTGTTGTAAAGAGGAAGCTTCAATCTTCGAGCCGATAATAGATTGAATCAGAAAAAATTATCGAATGCTTATGGAGACGTTTCAATTCATATCGTTTTAAAAAGAGAACGTGTCGTTGATTCCCCATCCGTTATATTATTCAAAAATAGATCGCAAGAAAAAAGTTTCACAGTAATGTATCTCATGTACCCTCTTAATTTACCAAGGAAGATGAAGTTGCACAATAAACGTTAGCAACCAAGTGTTCAATTCCTAATGAACTCTTTCCAAGAACAATTACCGCCTTGTTGAACAGTACAATATTAGTCTATCGATCTCCGCGGTGCATACTATATTTTCGATGTAAAATAAGAAAAAGTCGCCTATTTTTATGCATTCCTTGTTGACCCTAGAACTATCGAATAATATGAGTAGCTCACTCGTAATTTGTTATTGATGTCGCAACCCTACATTTCCTTTTAGAACGGCAGACTTTTTGACGAAAGTATAATTAGGTATGCTGAGGATCGTTTATAATTTTATTCAGCAACCTTTTGTTCCTTCTAGACACGTCAGTTTTTCTAAATGAAAATATCTTTTTAACGAATAGTCTAAAGAATTGTTTAAGGATGCACAATTTGAAGAATTGTTTCAGATTGCGCAATTTGAAGAATTGTTTCGAGAACTTGAAATGAGAAATAATTTGAAAGAAATCATTTTGATTCTAACTGCGATTCCAAACGGAAGGCGAGACGACCTTTTCTGCAAGAAAATTTCATTAGTCAGAGGAAATCGATGGGATCCGGTAAGGGACCATAACTCGCCGGGTTAAAATACCCGTATCGATATTTCCCGACCATGACCGTATCGCTAGCGTGTGCACCGACGGTTCTTATTATTCACGGCTGCAATTCGCCGCAACGAATTTTAATAAGCCGGCGCGAATTTCGCTAAACACACTTGATCTCGCCACTCATAAATATGGAGAACGTTTGTTTAACCGCGGCGGTGCATCTATAAAATGTCTCGGAACCAAACGAGACCTGGTCGAACGGGGGGAAAAAAAGAACAAAGAGAGTGAAAATCAATATTAAAACAAAAGCATAGGAAGCAATTTTCGCGAAGAATATTTACGCGAAATATTTCCGGTGGAATCACCAGCGGAAAAAATGCGCGCACCCGCCCGATCTATAGTACCATCGGCGTTACCATTTTAACGATGTACTTAACGGCCAAAGAATAATAATAATAAAAGCAATTTATGACTGCGGCAAGCTGCCTGAATAATGTCGATCTGAGTTCCGTCGTGTTCCTCGAACATGTTTCAACGTTACCGCCGGAAACGTGGAAATCACCGACGCCTCGGATACGGTGGTCTGCAGTACTGCACAAAACTGTTGGCATAATACATATCTCACGATGTAAGAATCCATGGCTAGAAAGAGAAATATTGGTCTTCATCTTTGACAGTACGCTCTCACATGTAAACTACTTGTTGACAGAAAATTTTGCATATGATACATGCATAACATCGAGCAAAACGCACAGTGTACCCATTAGTTTGTTGATATTTTATTATTTTATATAATATTTGAGCATTTACTTATCTACTTACGCACTCTAGTACAGTTTATAACGAAAAGCAATGCATGATAAATCGAATTGTATCATAATGGCAGCTTAATAACAGCTGAAATAAGAACAGCTTTTTCAAGTGTAGAATGGATAAATTGCATGATTCTAGTACCTTGTATTTTTCGTCATTATTTCTGAATTTTCTGTCGTTTTTCTACGTTTAAGTTTTTAGCAGTTTGATTTGAACAATAAAAATCGTGCACCGTGCCGATAGTTTTGAGGAGCGCTGTATATCAAACGAATCGAACTCGTACATGGTGCACCAACAACGGGGCGACTCTAACGTGTGAATTATTCATGACCACTCAAGAATTCCGATCCCGTAACTTTGCGAATTAGCGATAAACGAACTCGAGTCAATTTTCTGCAAGTTACCGCCTTCCATTGTCGAAAATAATAATACCTTGGTTGCGCAGATGTCGTTCTAGAAACGCATTGCATCGTTAATGCGTTACGTGACGGTCCAGCAAACGAGTCCGTTGGCAATAAAAAGTTGCCTGTTACTGTCGTGTCGTCAAAAATTTCCGTCGTTCGCGATAACACGGCGCATAATTACTCGATTCCCATTAAGCTGAACGAGTTTATAAATGAAGCTGGCGAAACTGTGGCAGCAGAGACTGGAAATGATCAAGACATTTTGAAGAATATTTCTGGCAATTAACGTTAAACCTACCGAACAATAAAATTGATTGATGTGCATTACCTGATGAAAGTGAAAAGATCCAATTTACTTAGATTTTGTACAGTTTTTGTTACAGTAGTTGTTCAAATAATGCAATTTATGTAATAACTTTCCATGAAATTGTCTTAAGTGTTATTATAATGTTTAAATGAGAAACCGATCATTTGACCGTGGTAGGTTTAATGTTAGATCATGTTACATTACAATCTGGAAAGCACCTCTAATAATCGAACATTTGTCCATAAAGCTGTGAATGATCTTAAGCATCATCGACTGTATAGGTGTAAAAAAGATCCCACATGCAATGATTAAAATTATATTTCATTAAACGATCAGAATTGTAATTAACGTAAAAATCGAGATCACAAAATGAAATAAAAATCTGTCGTAAACAAATGTTCAATTGTACCTCTTTGCTTCTTGGAAATCCCACATCAAACGCTGTTGGAATTTTTCTCTGTAAACTCGACAGTGCAATTTCCCTCGGCCTTAATAAATAAACAGAAAAATGATGGAACATGCTGTCTGGTAAAACACGCCTGGGGCTAGTTTTCGTCGCAGTACGCAGCACGTATCGTCCATAAAGTCGTCTAAATAATTCTGTCAGACGATATCGATTTCGCAAACGCGGATACGCGACGGCAGAAGAGACCGGCGAATTTTTTCGTCCCTAATCAACTGCGCTCGACGCATGTATATCTAACATCGGTTACCTTGACACAGTGGCACAAATGTAAGCTCAGCTACACAGCCGCTCTGGGCTGACCCAGTTTTGATATCCTCTACTTACCGGTCCTTATTTTACCTTTCCGTGCTCGGCCGCCGCGGCCGAGTCGCACCGTGTCGTTGCATCTCCGATTCTGAAATGACACAATGGACTCTGGTGAATTTATTACAAAGAGAATATATGATATCGCCTATAACCCTCGCTAGCCGCTTCTAAATTCTCCGCGTCCAGGTGATCTGGAGTCATACGAAAATTCTAGCATTTTCGCAGCTACAATTTGCAGCAAAATCGTTTCCACGATAAAAAATTCTACATTAAATTCTAAAATATAAAATTCTATATTTTCTTTTAAATATTTTTAACCAGGTTTATTTGCAAAATTACTTGTTCAAAATCTCAAATTTTCTAATCGTACAAATTTCTAACTCCGTTCAAAATTTTTCTTTTAAATATTTTTAACCAGGTTTATTTGTAAAATTACTTGTTCAAAATCTCAAATTTTCTAATCGTACAAATTTCTAACTCCGTTCAAAATTTGATATCTGCTGATTTTCTAATTTTCTATCAATTGCGATGCTCTAACCAGCCTGATTCTGTCTGTGTTCGAACCGCTGTTCTCTGTTTGAAATGATTCGAGACGATGCAGTCCCTCTTGAGGAAGACAGTGAAACCTCTTCTTTAATCTTCCTACTTGCGCTTTAAACGAGTCTTTGTTCGTTCGTTCGCAAGGTCCGAAACGTGGTTACAAACGTGGCATTACATTCTTCATTTTCCGATCGAGAATGACGAGTGAATATTCGTCAGGCATAGACGATCTAATTTTGCAAAATATAGCGACAGTAAATGTTCCCAATGCAATCCATTAGTTGCCAAGCTAATAATGAGATCGCGGGTTTTATGCATTTTTTATAAAAACGACTAGACCAGAACAAAATTAAGCCATGAGAAGAATTTGAAAATATTTTTATATTATGTACGACTTATTAAAATTATTAAAAGGGGAAGACATTTCCACCCGACTCACATTTCTTACAATCAACTTAAGAAATTTCCATTTTGCATGAAAAACCGTAATCTACTAATAAGTCTTATAATAACTCTCCTACATTTGGATGAAATTCAATAATTTCTTAGTAGAACAAGTAACTCCAGAAGAAAATATTGAACTACAATCGACCAATCATTGAAGAAGAGAAATAAGGCTAACTGTTTCGCGATATTTTATAATAATGTCTGTAACATTATTTTTTGTCGATTTGGTAAATGAAAATCATTTTGTAATAGTATAGATACTGTAGATCGACGTGAAAGAAAAATTAATTGAAACTTGCAGAAGCTACAGAAACTGCGATAATCGATTCAAGGATTGACATTACTCAAATAATTGCTTTGACTGTAGTTGTTGATCTTTAAATGCACTGCCGGGTCAAGAGCGACCCTGCAAAAACCGGAAACGTGACAATCCTCCGGATATCGTGCGGTAAAACGGCTCGAACATTTTCCGGCGGCTAATAAATTGATTACGCCCGCTCGAGGCAGTAACGAGCGTCTTACGTCCCAACCACTCGATATCTGTTGCTTCTGACAGGACCTTGACAGGAACGACATTCGAGAGGTCGAAAGTAGATCGATGAATCTTCGACAGGGCCAATTGAACGCGCATATAACCGAGGTAACTTCGTGACCTGCTTTTTTCTCTGCAGCGAAAAAAAGACTAGCCGCTGAATGAATATACTCGAGGAATCAGGAGGATCTCTTTCGAGTCCGCCGTAGCTGCGGGCGAAAATCTTACACGCCCCTAATTGCTAGCATTGTTCCCCCGATGGGAGAGAGCGAAGCACCACCGGCTTGCAACCGTCCACGTCTTTCTCGCTAAATCTTATCCTCGCCTCGTTCGTCTTCATCTTCCTCCTCGTTTTCGTGATCCGCCGAGAATCGCAGTTTCCTGCCGGTTACCGTGCCTGCAGCGCGCAGAATTTGACTCATCGATCAATCCGAGACAGGCGAAACGAGACAACAAATTCAACACGCAAGAAATACTTGCTCCGTTGCCGGCCCAAGCGAAAACATACCGAAAAACATGGCGCCTCGCGTTTAACACGTAGGAGCTCCCGCCCCGCGGGTCAAATCACCGATTCCGGAAGATTCACTGTTATCATCGCGGTTATAAAGTTGCTTCACCGGTGAATGCTTGAGGAATTGCATGTATGTATTATTAGGTTGGAAACTAAGAAATGGGCGTTTTTGGTTAGTCTGTGACTGAGACAGGTTCTTTACAACGTGAGCTCGATATTTTTATTTATAAATTTTAAAGGTATTCTTCTTACTCAGTTTGTAAAATTTGTTCACGTTTGCGTTCCATTTTTATTTTATATTTCTCAAAAACAAAACGCGATATTTTTTGAGGCTCATTGACGATGCTCAAATTGCCAGAACGAAATTTTTGAGAAACCAAAGCTTGGTTAATGTTTCTCGAAGCTTGAGCTGCACTATGATTCAATTTGTACTCATACACAAAAGGTAGATGTACATCGCGTTTTGTTTCCATCTGGTTTCGGAGAAATATAAAATAAAAATGGAACACAGACATGAAAAAATTTTACAAAATGAGTAAGAAGAATACCTTTAAAATTTATAAATAACAATATCGAGCGCACGTTGTAATGAACCTCTCTCAGTCGCAGTTGAACACAGACTAACCAAAATCGCCCGTTTCATAGTTTCCAACCTAATAGAATTCAAATTTATTTGAGGGTATATTTTAATAAAATTTCTTATTTTTGTAAAATGCCACGTTACGGTCAATTTTAGAAGCACTCTCAATGTAGTATAATATCTTTAATAATATTATAAAATAATAACCGTTCTTCTTGGTTAAGAAATCATCATTACAAAAATAATTCTTTGTTTGAGAGAACTATAATATCATTACTAATACAAATTGCAAGCGTATGATTTAGTGAGAGCAGTAACTGAATTGAAACTGCAAGAAATCTACAGATTTTTGTTCAAATTCGTAAAATATAAAACTCAAAAATATTGAATCTTAATCAATCAACCTAAAATCAATATCGATATTATTCCATATAGCAAAATACAAATCATCGTAGATTAAAATTGTCACCAACAACTCTATGTTTGATATTTTGCCATGGCTACGTCGTCACGAAAAGGAAATGTATTTAATAATAAGCCTGCTCGAATCGCCCTTTAACCTACGAGATTTATCTGCAGAATCGCGCGACTAAAAATATCGACCTACAAAAAACGTATGAAACTTGCGACTATTTTTGTAACTTCTATGACATATTTTTACATCCCTTTCATTTTATTGCATAAAGGAAACCAGACGTTTTTGAATGTATCTATATGACTTATGGTCTGTGAATATCATAGTAGTTCAAGCGATTGGTTAATTCAATTATTGGATCTTTCAAGAATAGTCCTCGTCCTGCTGCAAACCGAATCACGTGACACGCCATCGTTTTAAATTAAGACGATACCGTTCAAGATTGTTTGCAGGGACTCCGTGCTACAGGAATAATAAGAGACGCTGGGGAAACCTTTCCCTTTAGTTATTGCCACTCATTGTTCCGCGCTCCTTCTTTAACATAATACGTCTGTTGTTCTCGTCCCTTTCGTTTCACAATCCCTTTCAGCCAAGACTCCAAGGCTGAATCTTTTATTCACCGTGTATCTTATCTGATACACTGAGATTTTTATTCCGTGGCGGACTGCTCTTATCGTGCATATTTTTTATCGTCTATTAAATGATACGTATTCAGTGGTGTGGATAAGAAACTTAAAAATCTTAAATAACCTTTGCCACTTCGATGCTGACCATACAGAAGTAATAGACAATATCAACACTTTATTTACCGGGAAGGAGGCATCAATCATTTTAAATAATAATTCCAGGGGAAGTTGTTGCACTATACTATTGAATCATAGATAAAACTGCTTTTGAACAATTTTTTAAGAAATTCTCAACTATTGATCTTCGACGTTAAAATGAGTGTTACGAAACCGCTGGTATACAAGTATTTACATCGTTCGCACAGTTGAAAGGTTCTTCGTTCAATGCTAACAATAGAAGAGCCGCTATACGAATTCAAAAATTGTCGGTAGTACAATTGTAAAGAAAATTCGAGAGATTATTCACGCTTGGGATGAACTAGCGCTAGTCGAAACGAGCAGAAGATAGAAATACTGACGGAAAATCTGTGTAGATCGTGCGCAGCACATCCGCTCCACTTTGCAAGCGGATTATTTTCTCAAAGAAAAAACCATTCGGATTGCTGATGTTCGTTGAATGCCGGTCAAAGTATCTGAGCAAAGTTCACCGACTCCGCTGGCTTGGCCTATTTTTTCAGACACACGCTGAGGTGTGCTTTCTTCCACCCCCTTCCAACCGCCAGGTACCCTCTTTTTTTTAAAGGAGCTGAGTGCATCGCTACACCAAACCTAAGCTGCACGTACTTTTTGTGTCAAAATATCTGAGATAAAAGTGGAAGCATTAGCCTGCTCAACGAAATTGTATCCTTATCTTCTGGCCCTAAAAACGGAAACCTTGTTCCACGCTTGGAAAACAATACACGATATTTCTTAGCAATCATGCTAACCCGAATGGAAATTCTTTTTTAAATTAAAGCAGAAATCTTGTTCCTTAAACTAAAAGGCAACGTTGATATCAACACTTTGCTCTCCTCTTTATGACTATCTTTTCAACACTTTCTTCTTCATATTCTTCTTTATTGTTCTTCATTATTATATATTATTTGATGCTGTATTTTCTTCATTGGATATTACATGTATGCATTACTATTCTTCACCTCGAGACAACAATCTTCGCTACTACTATCCTTTCGACTCTAAAATGCATGTTACAGATTTTAACTTTGATGCATTCGGTAGTTCGGCATAAAAATTGATTTCCGAATTGAAATCTTCATTTACTATTTATACTAAAGGAACTTCCTTCTTCAGTCTTAAAATACAATCACAATATTACATCAAAGAGAAAGTAGTTCTTTCCTCGACATAGGTGAGAAAGCATTTTCGGCGGAATCCAGAAAACCGTGAAGATGTCCGATGGGTTTCGTATCATCATTAAATATTCGAAATGTGTCGCGTTGGAGGCACGTATTCTGTCTCGTGACAGACTGCCTATGAGACGATAAGGGCAGTTGTCTGAGGGTTCTTCACTCTTCTTTGCTACCCCGTCCATGTGGCTCGTCGCTGTCGTACTACATAACATGCATATGTATGCGCTGGTATATAACACGTGTATTCGTAACACGATCTATTCGACCGAAAACACGCATACGCTCGCATACATGCATCGATACACCTCGAGGACCGGCGGGATACACAGGTTTTGCACATAGGAAGCCAGAACGACGTCGAAAGACGAGATCGAGGATCTATCGTGACGTAGACCAGAGATGAAACCGCCGCGCGGCGAATAGGGACTCTAATTTTGCGGCCAGAGTTTCTTGCGAATCGTGAAAATCTTTTCACGTCCCCGGCAAAAGCACAGAATCGTCCAGGAACTTTTCCGTCGGGAAAGATTTTATCGCTCGCGGTGCTGCCTCCTTGACTTCCATCAACGTTTCCTGCAACTGTCTGCCAACCATCCACTTTTCGACAAATTCTGCCGGCCAGTTAGCGTTGCAAAAGACTGCCAGCGACAATCGCCTAGACGATCGACGTATTCTTGCTAACATTTTTAACGCTGAAGGTCTGCCAAACACAGTATAGTCGTTACTTCTCTGGCTCTATATATGTCTTCAAAAACCTATTTAATTTGTTCGAATACACCACAATAAAAATGAATTTCTAAACCTGGTTATGAATAGTGATATATATAATCAACATGGCAGTCAATGTGCTAAAGAAAACAAATGACTTAAAAATCTATGTGCAAAATCAAAGATTTCAGGATCATCACCTGATTATTTTTAGTTATAACAAGGATGATGAATGCACATTGAATCTTGCTAGAAAATCTTGGTAGCAAATCGTAATAATTATTAATACACAAATTGATGCATCTCAAACGTTAAAGTAAAAAAGTTAATAGTCTACTGCATAGTGTCTATTGCTTCCTATGAAACTTCGATAGTACGAAACTGTAATCTTTTCTTGCACTATTCATTTCACAGACGCCAGGATCAAATTTTTCTTTACCCATAGCAATAACTTAACCCTGAAATGGTGACCAATATCCTCAAACTACAAATTTCCACAATGGAACCTTCCATAAAACACCATCACAATTGACCAAACTACTTTTGAACATGCATATTAAATACCACAATATCGAAGCTTTTAAAACAAGTGAAAGAAGCTTCGTGTTAACAATCAATTCGCGCTATCTGAGCAAAAAAAAAGGCGTAAAAAAATACGTAAAATACTGTAAGGTATCATTGTACGATCAATGCAACAAAGCGAGTATTTATTGGCCTAGGATTATACGAAATACTGATTGATAGTGGCTGATTACCGAACTGATTACCGTCTCTTAATGGTATGACGAGTGGCAGTGTTATCCAGTGTTATGCAGCGTTATCCGGTACTGTATTAGCGTACAAACTGAAATATAACAAGCCGCGCCCGTATCAAATGGAATAAACTACGGTATGGGATATCCGTAAGGATTGTTAAGCCCAGGGTAATCTTGGTTCTGTAACTGTAATCGGATCATGCTCTCCATGGATTTACTCCGTGTGTTTCAGGCTCGACGGTTTGATTGGATTTGCGGTTGAGCCCAGATTTGGTATTAAGAAGGATGGGTTGGACACTCACCGGTCTTGGAGTGGCTTTGGTCATTGTCGTCGTGGCTGGTGCCGCCCTGGCTCTCTGCAGAAGGTGATTATATACTGATGTTTTAACAATTCCGCATTCTACACGCGAGCCTGTACCGTCGGAACTCCGATAACCCACCCCAAATCCTTGGCCGTTACTTTCCAAACCCCATCGCGAAAAATGTTACCCGATATTGCCCTAGAATTTCATCTAATGCTCGAACTGGACTATAATTTTACGATATTATTCTTATTTGTCACAGCAAGATACAAGTAGCGTCTTACGGAAATTGATCCTTCGAATAAAATAGTAGTTTAATGCTTTGTTAATTGATGGGCTATAATTTTTGAAGTCACAGTTCCTGCTTTCAAGTTTCTGATTATTTACTGAATAATTATTTACTGAATATTATTCTGATTATTATTGAATGTTCTGTATTATCAGAATTTCTAAAACTAATTCTTGAATCGTAACATACTATTTACCTCACAGAACTTTGGAAATATTCCAGATTTCATTAATTACTCAAGTGGAAATTGACACATTTAATTTAATTTCAAAAGAAATAACAAGATCATGCTACTGCTGTGTCTGCTTTAGATGTTGAAATATAAAAAACACAAATTCATTTGTACACAGTACAAATTCAATATTGAATTCAAAAGAAGTAACTTGATTATTCCACTGACAGTGTATTCTTTTGTTGCTGTCATAGAAAAGTCTCTTAAGCAGTCACTCAGAAAGTTCTAGAAATGATTAAATATCAACAAATACGTAATGTATCTGACATACGTAAAACTGACATAACTCACTTTCGATCTTCGCTACCTTTTCTTCTAACATAAAAAAACGCTTCAGTATCCAAGTAATCATGCAAAATTTGCATTTAATAAAAATTCGTGTTGTGTTCTCTGATAACAGAGCTGAACACCAATGTAACCAGCATTTCGTTACACAGTCGAATAATTGTTGACTTACAATTAAGCGAATGCACTCACGTTTTCTCTGGTTACATAATGATGGTACTGGCGAGTCACTGGTAAACGCTACACGTGCAACAGGTTAAAGCGTCATGCAGTCACCAATTGTATCAGAAACTCCTTATCTACCGTTTTTTTGTAGAGGGAGTTTATTCTTTCGCGAACTACTACAGGAGAACGCGATTCTTTCCACCAAAAGCGAGTCGACCTGCTGCAAGAAGGAATATGAAATTCTGTCTGCAGACGATGCTCGTTGTCAGATTCATTAGGCTGTCGCGGATACGGCCGGGTCGTGCCTGAGAAACGGTAATAATGGTAATCGCGAGTCGATACTCCGGGAGCTCCTAACACTGAACGGGACTATTCCGAGAAACGTTGGATATTATACAAATAAAATCCTTTCTCTTCCTCTACGACATTTCCACCTGCAGGACTATCGCAAACAATTCAGGTTCTTCCTTTTTCGATTCTTTCTCGGATATCATTTCAAGCATTTCTCTTTCAACCTATTTCAGTTTATTTACAGCTGATAATAAAGTTACGTCAATAGATATCTATTCGGTATTGAAAAGATTGGTAATATATATCTTTGCATAATTGGAAAGCCTACAGCAATAAAGGCGTAGCTTCGGTGTCGGATAATTTGATTAAATTATTAGATGTCACAATTTTTTGTTTAGATTTAACAATTCATTTTAGTTACACTCTATGGAATCTTACCTTTTGTTTAATAAATTACTAATAACCTGAAATAATTTTGCTAACGACACTAACTCTAGAGAAATGGAGTTTATCCAAGAAACAATTTCTTCAGAAATCTACATGTCCTACTAAAAATTGACGCACGCAACTTCGTCATCCTTATCACATGAAATAAATCTCCGTTGAAACTTTTTGAACGAATAACGAAAGACGTATTAGGAACGAAGCTGCCTCCTTATCGAGAGCTCTTAAATTTTCATCGACGAGACACCGCGAGGTCAATTTGCAAATTGTTAATTTCGGACAACACACCTGGCAATGAGAGCTAACAATTAAGACGGAACCTGCACAGAAGTGAGCGCGAGAACGATCGTTCGACGCCGCAACATCTCGAACGACTTGATTTATCGGTGTTTAACCGTGGCCAACTCGCATAAAGTACCCTATATAGACTCCGTGAAATTCGCTTAGCATTAAAAGCAGCTAGGCGGGAATTAGAATTTATACGTTTATCGGGCGTCGCCATCCTAATGCCGACGGGGCGATAAAATAAATATCGCTGCGAACGACGGGCCGTAAAAGTTTCAGCAAAAAGCGTGCGTGAACCGAGGCCGGGTCGGTTATGCGACTGTTCGCCGAGCGGAGCGGCTGAAAATTTTATTTCAGCCGGCTTTAATGCCGCGCTTACTGAAATTGATTTTCCCTGTGACCCTTTTGACAAGCTCGCATCTCTATTCACTTAATAATAGCATGCTCCCGCGTGCTCGTCGGCACGCCATTACTCTCCCACGGTGTGCTCGAACGGTCCACGTGATCAAGCACCTTTTTCCCATACGAAAAAGAAGAGATGCTACGACTGGGAATTTCGAGTGTCACAATTTAGTTTTGGATAAACTAGATGACCGGTGGTAACTGGAACAAGAACACACGTTTGGAAGTGGTAGGTTTTAATAAGACTTGATAGCAGATAATATTTTTCTTGTTCGGCTTATAGAATGTGCAAATGAAGCGTAAATCGTTGATTTAGAGTATGAAGCATTTTTCCAAGTTCTCTTACGCAATCAAGATCCGTGTGAAACAGCGTATGAAAATGAATGGATATTGTAATCCAGACGTGCGCTTTTTGTATGTGGGAACTAATTCCGAGAATTTCGATAATCGATCCCGGTAACATTTTACATGGATATTTACACGGGTTTCATAAATATGTGCGTCATACTGCGGGAAAGCTGTGTCTAATTGGGCGCACTGATTCTCTCTACTGCGATCATCTGAAAAAAAACACATGATCTCATTTTACTTGCTTTGAACGTGACCATAGCTCAACAAACAATTACGAAATTCTTACAATTATCAAATACCGATATCTTTAAAATTACCATAAAGTTCTGAGTTTCTGTTCAACCTGCCAGCTTCGTTTTATGTATTATTAATGATAGGCCCAATAAGTGTGCAATAAGACCATTATAGGTTCTAGGGCTGTGGCAAACAAGTAAATTTACAGAGTACGATAGAAATCGACAAATGAAAGTATTACACCTAAGCTCTAATAACTTTGAGCTTGTTGCGATACGTTGACATCTACCGAATGGGTTATGTCTGGTTGGTATCCGACGAAAGACACCGCGACGGACTCGATTAATTTCGAGTCGGTGACCCAGCTCCTATTAAATATCAATATTTTCTGTGTTCGAGCGGACTGACCCAGTAATCCAATTCTCAGGCCGTTGTCCCGAAAGTTTGCTATGAAAACATGATTATCGACCGCTGCATCTAACGTAACAGCTTACAGTATCTAAAAGCCTCCCCCCCCCCCCTGAACAGAAGGCTTCAACGTAATAATACTTTGTCTGTCACATCGCCTCAGGTATCGCATCGGCTGGCAATGGGGACCTAGGAACGTGTGGAACGTCTGCGAGGAATGGCGACAAAGACTGTCTTGGTTGTGGGCACCTCGAGAAGAGAAGGTACGTAGTTATGGAATCTTGGGAGTTTCCGAAAACAATGACAACATCGAAGAATTTCAAAGCAAAACATCTCAGTACTCCTTTAAATCCTACGAATTTTAACGAGATCCAATTTACGCGATCTGGTAATGAACAAAGAGTTGTATGCATCACTGATTTGCTTACAAGTCAAGTACTCAATACTGTACTAGTAAATGCTGTGCCATAAATCGAGACAATTTTCACTAAGCTTGTCTGCACTTAATAAATTGCTAAGCATTCGATGCAACTCGTTATCCTTTCATGGTAGACACGACACGATCCATTCAATCTTTCAAACAACACCTTCGAGCGTATTTCTTAATAGTAATCGATTAATGATTATCGGTAAAAGCTGTATTATCGATTTTCTTGAGCCACGGTAGTTTCTAGTATCAAATTCACCTCGTTAATGTAGGATGATCTCGGCGAATTTTTCGGTGCAAGATAACATTTTCGAAATAATTCGAAAAAGTCACGGACAAGCAATCTATCTTTCTGTAGTTTCTTCTAAATAACAAGAATATAGTGGTTTTTAACATCATCTTTATTCTTAAATCATTTTTAAGAGTTGTGTTCTAGTGCTAAATGAGAAATTTTCGACAATTTTCTTCAGTACTTTGACAAGCGTGTACACAAGCAATTGTGTTGCGATAAATTAGCTCTTATTCCGTTTGCCATTTCTGGTACACCGATGAAACAATTAAAGCTTTAAAAGATATAATACAATTAATCGCCAATATTGGACACCATTTTATACGATGAATAGACGAATTGTGGAAAAAACTGCGGCAATCGTTCTATCATACTGATTCGCAGGTTAGCCTGGTGAAAGCACAATGTCCAACGGCGCAGACAAACCCCGGCTTGTATCGGCAAACCGGAAACACGTCTCAGCATCTGTTCCACAGCGACAGCGACCTCAGGCTCGACGCGCAGGGAGCTTTTACAAGGTAACGGGGCCGATTGCTGCGTTCTTTAACAATAGCGTCCGATTACATGTACCCACATTTATGCGAACGCGTTCGGTATCGTTTAATACTGAAGACGTTTTCAACGGAATGGTGTCATTAATCAGGAAACGGTCGGCGTGTTCGTTGACTTTATATCGGTTAAGGACGGAATACTTTTAGCACGGCATCCGCAATGAAAGTATTGACCCAATTATCGGCGACTTTGTCAGATGCGCCAGCGCTTAATGGCGCTATAATGACGTTTCTCGAGACGAGCACCGGGAACGATTACGCGACACGGTTAATCACGGAAATCGAATATTGTCAGTCGACTGAAATAACTAATGTTCTTTAGTTTTTATTCGTATCATTGAGAGTTTCTAGAATTATTGATGCCGGAGCATGCTGAAATCAATCCAAAAGCTGCACGACCTCTTTCGCGTGCACCACCCACTCGATCTGTTAATCAATACCTAATATTTAACGCGAGGGTCAGAACCGTTCCATTGCAAAAGAGAAAATCATATTTCGTGCCTCTCTCCGGTTTAATATTTGATGACGAAGACGAATTTGGTAACGAACAGAGCGAAGGCTGGTAATATGGAACGTCTGATTCGAAGAGCCCGCCAAGGAAAAGGAATTTGCTGTTTTGAATGAAACCTGCATTGGGGGACGAAGGATCTAATCGCACTTATATAGTCAAGCTTGAGAAGATTCAATGGTTTTTGAAATTATAGCGAACGAATTAAGACAAGTGAAAGTCGATGAGGCACCTAGGCAAACTCCATTTTAATTTTTACAGGCTTCTGCATTAGACAGACAGAATAATTAGTAGACCTGGAAAATGTCCGAAGTTCTCTTTAAATATTGTTTAAACTCCTTTATACGTTCACAATGTTGCAAAAGGATATACTACTGTATTTGAGAATGTCTACAGAATTGTTCAGCATAAGAATTCGAACAAAAGAAAAGTAACATTGTAATATAGATGAACAATGCCCAATGCCAAGTTAATCGTGAAGATCTCGATTCTACACCAAGCCCTACAACATATTTTTACTTCTCTATCAATACATTACGATATTACGAATCACGTTCTGTTCCGTATTACCTGCTTTTACCTTGCAGAAATTGTCGTCGAGGAAGCTCGAACCATCCAAGTTCCAGACAAATTTACTGAAACGTAACCATGTCTAGGAAATTCGAGAGATGTTTTGATACCGAAGGGAGATCTAATAATGTTCGCAGATTCGAATCGGTGGATAGAGACCTGCACCCACCGCTGAGCACCGCCGGCAGCACAATACCACCGCAGCCTTTGAGACCAGCGCCGCAACCAAGGCCAACCGCTCGACCAAGGCTGTCTCCACTCCAAACCTCGAGTGCCATAGAGTACCTGAGAATGCAAGAGTCTGGCCCAGGTCCATTAACTCCACCTCCGCCGATGCAAAGACCCTCGGCTCCCTCGAGACCTCCTGGCCCCTCGGTGTTCCTCTTTCAGACACCATCGATGCCCAACTACGGAATGTGCAAAGCGAACGAGACTTCATTTAGGTACGAAGAGGTCGGTCCGACCTCGGAAAGCATCCACATGGAGTCACGGTTGCAATACGAACTCGAGGAGGAGCTGCGACAGCAGGACAATAGATGCAGCCCCTACAGGCAGTTCGACAACAGCATGGAGTCTAGCAGGGTCCGCTGCAGAATGCTCAGCGGCTCCCTGGGCAACCTAGATGGGAAGGTCGAGGATGACAGCAACGACAGCTACGGCAATTACGATATAATCCAGAGGAATCACATGGTGACCATCAGCCAATCAGTGATGGAACCGGTCTACGAGCCAGGCGCGCTGCCCAAGATGCTGCAGAGCACCCAAAACCTCGGGAACGACTTGGACCGCAAGAACAACGAGATGCAGAGCATCGAGATGAAGCCCTTCAGGAGCTGCAGCCTGCAGGACGATATCGACTCGTCCTACTTGTTCCGGGAGTCGCAGGGCTTGCAGAAGGTCTCGCAGTATATAAGAAGCTTGCCCGTTCTTCCTGTTTACGACACGATGAACGAGCTGGATCAGGATCACGGCTTCTTCGACGACGCGATCCCAGAGCCGATCAATATGATGAACTTCAACAGCGACTCGACCCCCAGCCCAGTGCCACCCCCGCCTGCACCCCCGGATCCACTGCAAGACGTGCCAAAAAAGAACGGGAAGACCACCGGCGAGATGATATTCAATGCTCTCAAATTGTTCACTTTGCAGAACTCCGTCGACCAGTCGAAGTTTTACAAGTACGTTTGCTCTTCGGTTAGGTTGTGAAATAGAAAACCAACAGTTTTTAGCAGTGACCTGAATTGAGCGGTATTTAGGCGAATTTTTAGGGTTGGATTGCTTTGATCAAACGAGGAGACTATTGCAATCGACTAACTAGTTCAATTTGATCAAAATGGCGGACGCAGCGCCCGCTGATGACTTTTTTTATATCTGAAATGCTTTCAATGCTCGCATAATTCGCTTCCTCTGATGTCTTGAAAAGAGGCTTCAAAGCCATGTACAGAATTCCTATAGTCACTAGGCTAGGAGTTATAGGAAGTTAATCAGAAATTTATTTCTATTTACTTTTGATATGAACATAGTAGCCTAGTGTACAGAATATTGAAAATCACAGTTACTAATATGCATTACAACTTTGATCGTAGTGCGATCCTCTCCTCGCCGCAACAACCCGAACAGTACTCTTCTCCGTCGAGATATCCGTCACTGATAGAGGATAGCATCCATAGCCGGTTAGAAAGCGACCTGCAAGATATTTACGCAGAGAATGATTCCGACGTGTTGAGCGTCGACGGTTTTAAACGTAGCTCCGATCTTTATAGTCCTGAGTTGAATATGGAAGCTCAAAGAACTGCGCAAGAGGTAGATAACAAAATCTATTAATTTTCTGTTAATCGAACGCGTGAATTATTAAACGACATTGTTTCGACAGG
The DNA here is from genome assembly GCA_028455555.1 of Augochlorella aurata. Lineage (NCBI taxonomy): Eukaryota > Metazoa > Arthropoda > Insecta > Hymenoptera > Halictidae > Augochlorella > Augochlorella aurata. The sequence continues at coordinate 5,314,192 of CM052166.1, read as the reverse complement.
TATCAAACAGTTTACAAAACCCTCCATCGTCGCCATTATTACTCAAAGATCAAGAGATCTACGCTTACGAGACTGATCCTAGCTTTACGAGGACGTCAGAGGTACGATGATAAACATTTAATCAATTCAGCTAATTAAGAGATTCCTTCGATTCGGGATGCAACAAAGATCTCCTGTTAAATCATTTTAACTTCCTTCTTCGAGTTCCTTTTTCCTCGAAGATTATTGACGATTTCACTTGCACCAGTGTTGCAACTTCATCGGTTCAGACGTATTTGAATCGAAGCTAATGAGAATCATTTCCAGGATATTCTGAACAGTATCGAACAAAGGCGGAAAAGCATGGAAAGTCAGAACGGTATATTCAACGAACTGAACGAGTTCGAGGACTCGAGCGCGTTCAGGTAAACATCCCTTAATTGGCGCCCCTATCTGTCCTAGGCTCTCGAAAGAAGATAATTAACGCGTTAATCGATCAGCTTGTATTGCAGAATACGAAGCAGTCAAGAGTTTGGCAGCGTGCTCGACGACATGCCCATGAAACAAAGATCGTCTCAGGTACAGACCAGCTCCTCGTTCTACACTCTTATTCCTGACAATTTTCCAAACCTGGTGCGCATTTCGAACAGCTCACTACAGAGTCAACTATTGATTATCCTTACTGGAAATTGCTGTATGATTAAACGGATCAGATCTTCGTATTTCTACCGATCAAAGTTTTTTAAGTAAATGCTGAGCATTTCCAATTCCAGCAGTTTAGTAATGAAACATTTTCCAACTGCGTACTAGGCATCAGGAATTTGTGCTTGCTTAATAAACGCAAATGTACGACCACGTTGCGTGCCGTTTCGAGGGACGTAGGTGTTCGAAGAGCGTCTATTATGCGATCGAAACTATACTTTTAATCCCCGTACGCTTCTCAGAAGTACGTACACGAAAGATCCTTCACCTAATCAAACTTTACAATCTAACTAAAATTGTAAGATCGTGAATTTACAAAATCAAACGAAATTGCAACAAAAACGAGCAACAATCGAACGTAGCTGAAAGAAATTGGTGAATCATTTCACTGAGAAGCGTGAGGGAGTTGAAGAAACTAACGGAGCCGATGGCGTCGCGAGGAATAATTATTGAACGAATTTAATTTATGGGAGGAGGCGTTCTCGACGAATTATTCAATGAACGATTACAATGGAATCAGTCCCGGCAATCGTCGGGGATCCCAGGGACCGGAACCGGAGCCGCCGCCGGATGAGACGGACCTAAAGAGGGCATTAAGCTGTGAGAGCATGTGCTCGGACACCAGCGTTGTTACCACCGACCTCGAAGAAACACTTAGCGCCGGGCTGATCTGCATCGGCGTTCAATACGGCCGTGGGCCTGACAACAGGTTTAATCTGTGTGTCAGTATTCTCGAGGCGAGGTGTCTCATTACCCCTGACGGCGAACCCGCACAAGATACATACGTCAGGTTCGATTCTCTTGTATCGATCTCTCGTAGCGATGGGACCTTCTGATTGTGCTATTCTTCCAAACCAAAATTAAAACAACAAATTGCAGTAAACGTCTCATAATCCTCTTTTTAACCGTGGATCGAAATGAACCCATATCCCGCTATCCAAGGTTTTACCTGGTCAAATAGTGAATGTTCGAATCTTTAATGCAATGGGAACGATGAATTCAAAATAAAACAGGCATGAAGTTCTGTCAGACTGAGTATTGAAATTTACTTGGTTGCTGATCTGTAAAAGAATGTTGAGAATTTTGAGACTTTTCGAGTCTGGTGCTGTGCGAGATAATTTAAAAGTTCACGAGACAATTCGAAGCCCATTACTAGTCGAGTCAGACTATTCGTGCATAATTAACGAGAACGTTTCTCTTTACAGAGTATTCCTGTTATCAGACACGATATACACGGACCACGAATTAAGAACAAGACTATATAAAGGCAGTTCATCGCCCAGTTACCAAGAAAACTTTGTGATCGGGAGCCTTGACGGCTCCCCCATTGGCAGCACTTTGCAATTCAAAGTAAGTATGCGTCAAACTATCTATTACAACAATCCGTGTTGTCCGGAAATTTTTCTAAAATGAAACAGTTTGTTTTTTTATTTATAATCTGTTAGCGTTTTCTGAGACAAATTCAACGACATATTATTTGTTATCATTCCGAGCGTTGGAGTCATAAATTAGTTAGATGCGAAGCAGTCAGATTGACGCGAATCTCGAGTTGTTGGCCAAACTGGAGCCTAGGTGACTACAGATTATAAATAAAAAAACATACTATTCCATTTATAAAAATTAACTTGATCTTGAAATCTCTGTTACCACGATATCCACACAGAACCTATTAAAACCAGATTAAACGGTCATCCTAAACGGAGATAATGTACTTAAAAAATTAAGAGGGAATATTATACAGTCAGTCGTGCTAACGGTACACCACTGTCTAAAGCAAATTATGAATTGTCCAATATATTGCACAATCAATTAATTTCTTATTTTTGTCATAAATGCATATGCATAAAATATGCAGACAAACTCGTAATACTACCCAACATAAATGAAAAATTATACAACCGGTTTAGCTGACAATTATTATTTAAAATAAATGAAAAATTGTTGGAAACATTGGACAGTTAAGTTGTAAACAATTGTCTAAAATAAATGATGAATTATGTAGAACATTGCACAACTAGTTAAGCTGACGACATCTATCCGAAATAAATGATGAGTCGTGTCCAAAACATTTTACAGGCAATAAATCTGACAGTAATTACGGAAATAATTGAATTCCTAAGGTGTACTCCAGGATGGACGACGACGATATCCTCATAGGCGTAGCTATCTTTCAGCTGAAGCCTCTACTAAAAGCGCCAACAACCATCTGGTTAAATCTCATAGGATCACACCAGCCTACGCCGCGGTTAGGCGAATTAATGTTCTCTTTGTCCTACTCGCCGACTGCTGAACGACTCACCCTAGTTGTCGTAAAAGCGAAGAATTTACGCGGCGTCAGTAACGTCCCAGGAGATTTCTTCGTTAAGGTATGTCCGCAAAGTATCCTTTTAGGGAGTCGAACCCGTGTCGCGCGGGACGTGATATAAACTTCCGAAGGATTGACACAAATACAAACAAATAAAAAAATTCCAAGAACCTCCAATCAATTTAAATATTGCAATTAACATAATCGATCTGTAGATAAGTCTTCTGCTATGTTTCACAGGTTTACCTGCTGCAACAAGGAAAGAAGATCCACAAGAAGAGGACGTCCATTAAAAAGGGGGAAAATAATCCAATTTTCAACGAGTGGATTATTTTTCAGGTGCCCACTCACACTCTCGCGGTACGATTTACTTTAATTACTTGTTTAATGCACCTATCCCGAAGAAATGGGTCCTTCTGCAAAGAAAAATATCCGCATAAGTTAAATATCTACTTGAAACAGTGACCTTGAAAGCCTTCAAACAAGTTTTCATGTTACAAAAGTATTCTTTGCAACGTATTCGTCCATCGATACAATTCGAACTGTAAACAAAATCCTCTTTCTATTATCATACCTTAAGGTATCGCCTTAAATAGGAAATAATAAGAAAATATTCAAGTGACTACCTTCAGCTAAACCACTTTCATTTGATTGAACCGTAGAACGATCGTCCATTAAGACCTTGCACTACGATTTCTTTCACAGTCACCCCAATGGAAGGAGACAACTTTTGTTTCTTATATGATCATAGAATATGATCATAGGAATAACATCCATATTTAATAGATTACTTATGACATCTTCATCACGAGTCCGACTCGTTGTTATAGTGCAGAGGGTTAATGTCCCTACCTATGAACAAAGTTTATCATCCGATTTATCGCCGGCTGATGTAAGTGCATTATTTGCTTTTAGAATATCCAGCTGAGACTGACCGTGGCAGAGATAAACGAAGACCAGAACATAAGCACGAAACCATACTCCGTCGGACACATCATAGTTGGTCCCACGTCGACCGGAAAGGCGCTGGATCATTGGTCTCAGATGATGTTGAAAGTCAGACATCCGATTTCCATGTGGCATCCCCTCAGAAAGTGAATCCGAATCCTGGCTGTCGATATAAAAACGACGACGATTTAAGGACATTATTGTACGTCCGTTTACGGTTATCGAAGTATACATGGAGAACGGTAATGTTGTCCGACGTTCCGCATAGATACTCTATAGTTTTCTCCCGTGATGTAGGCACAGAAAGTGCCGTAGCAAGCTTTAGTCGTTGCGTTCGCCTCTATGAAGTAAGGTGGCAGAACGCTCGTTGTCCAATTTCGTTAAAAACGCGTACTCGCGAACACTGGTGAATTAACAGGGTGCTGATACGTTAAGGCCTCAGAAACCACGCGACAGTTTCCATTAGTGTTGTAACTAAGTATTTATAAGTGACTATCCCGTGTCTACGGCACTCCACCGTTCTCCTCTATACTCTAACAAGTTAGCGGAGGCGTGCTAATCGCTGCAATTCGCTTGACAATGAACGCATTATCTTGACAAATCGATTGGCGAATTTTGCATACCACCTAAACCCTGCGACGATTGCGATTGAAGGTTTGTGAAGAATGAGGTGGAACGACGATTGGTAGTACTGATGAGGAGTTAGGTAATTTAAGGGAGGTTGGTTTTTGTTGAAGTCAACACGCAATTATAGGTTCAGCATACTTTATTTGTTTGAAAAATTATGCGCTATAACACGCATATTATGAAACGAACGAAAACTAAATGTGAATCGATAGACTGTCCAGACTAGTTCACTCTGATTATCTATTTTTCTAAATTAAATAAGAGTATTTGCGCTCCAATGGACGAAACAGACTTATTGTTATTTATTGTCAGAAAAGGAGGTTACCATGATCTTGCGAAGAAAACTAGAGTCTTCCGGGCCAGAAAATTAAAAGATCAGAAATTGTAAAAAACTGAAATAAAATTGATCCAAATTCTCAATATGCTTGCAAATGCAAGAAAAATTGAAATCTTTAGAAATCATCGGGAAACCAATGAAAAATTATAATTCTAACATCTTCGTTGCATCTCGCAGCACCAGATCGTAATCGCAAAAATTGATAAAAAGGTCCTTGTGTCCCGATCGCAAAAATCGCACGCCTCCGCGATTACTCCTATACACGGTACAAGCGATATGTTGGAGCTAGAAAAAACGAAAAAAAAAACAATAATAACTACACACACATACAACTGATAATCGAACAAATTTAAGATCCATCATCATTTCCAAATAAATGGTAATTATCAATGTCAAGCTCGTATCCTATCGTACGTGTATTAAATGGAAATGCATGATATGTCGTGTCGCTTAAATATAAGATTCCAAAATGAAAAAGAAAAAAACCCAAAAAACAAAAAAGTACGACGACTCTTATGATCATAGACCCTCTGGCAACGCGTCCGAAAGTCGATGAATTAGGGTACGGAACGAACAACGTGATCGAACGAGAAGGAGAATCGACTTGACGCATGAGCCCATTGAGCCGTCGGTCGTTTCAGACTGATATAACGATATCAAAAAATGCAAAAAAAAGAAAACGAAAACAAATCAATCATCGTCAGGCACAAATCGCTATAGGCTCTAAACGGATCTACATCGTCGCTCGTCATTGCGCGTCCCTCCACAAAGAAGGTTCGGATGAATCTTTACAGCGACTGCAAGGTTCCCTATACGAGGCTCAAATATTTATATTAATGTTTTATATACGGCCGGCGAACGTCAGGGCCAATGAAGACGACACTCTGATCCTTATTCGTTTCGTAATTACCAAAACCAATGCGCACCGATCGACAAACAAGTCAAAATCCATTTTGCTTTCTTTCTTTCCAGTGAAGTTAGGTCAATTCTCGTGATTTCTGTGATACCAACATATTCGTTTGTTTTACACAGTTACGATGCACTATATTACGACTAACTATGCATAGATTCACACAGTAACCACAAATGATCCTGTTGCAGTTTGCTACCAGCGATTTTGTATTCCACGTAAAGATCATTAAATTACTTCTACGAATATCATCGTTTCAAGTTATGACACGTACTATTTAGAGAATTCACATCTTCTCTTCCATGATATTTTGTTCACGTTTTATTATAGAATACATTGTGTTCGACATTGAATTCGACAAATTAATTTTATTCACCTGTTCATCAAAAACGTGTCTTCTTGTTTAAAATATAAAGCCGGCCCTACTCAATTAGACCTACCCTAGAATTTACGAAATATAAACAGTCTTATATTGAAAAATATAAATTTTAATTGAAATTGTCAACGGGCGAAAAGACCCTATAGAATTCTTAAATAATATATTAAATCTAACTACAAGAACTATCAACGCTGGTAGCGAAGATGTTAAACAAGAAAATCGAAATTTCTCGTTCATTTCGCGTTGCATTATTTCATTCCAACATATCAGATCGAAAACGTCGCTCTTCATTCCTCGAGCCGCTAATTACGATTGCGAAAAAAGAAAACAGAAAAAGGGTTTGAAAAAATAAAACAAAAAAAGAGAGAGGGAGAGAGAAAGAAAAGAGTTTCGACGAATCGCGCGCAATTGAAATAATCAGCGGCGGTGTCGGAGATATTTATGAATGATAGAAGCTCTAATTCAGGGTTTTATCAACATGTAAACATTGTTGTTCTCAAATGGACTGTTAATGTTTGTACAGAGTTTATTAACAACGTGCTCCACGAAGGAGAACACTCTCTTCAAGACGCGGACGATCAATCTCGATCCCCGTTTGTGTTCTCTATCCAGAACGGTTCATGATCGTCTTTCCTTCACTATCGGTATACTTCTTCTTCTGCTACTTCTTCCTCATCAACACGATCTGCCTTCGTATTCCCCGTATATACATACATACATTAATACATGCGTCGTCTCTAATCACCGGGACATCGAGATATCGCCGGCGAGTTTACTCTTCATTCGCCCTCATTAAAGCGAAACTCGGATCGGCGCGGCGCTCGGCCGAACTATACAATCTTCTAACGATGCAGGGTCGATTGCGAAACTGCTGCTGGTTGTTTGTAATGAGAGGTAGTGTTTTATGGAATTCTCGCGTCGACTTGATCCTAGATTCGCACGGATGCAGTCCCGTTGGACGTTTCTTTGCGTGAACGTTGTTACTGACCACTGAGGACACTGTCGTACGAAAAAATTCACTATTCGGCTGACGAAATAAGAAAATTAGACTTTTTTTAAACCGAGCCACGTTTTGATACCTTGGATATTTTCGTTCCGTATGATTTCTGTGATTTTGCGCATGTGAAATTGTGCCTATCCATACACGTTTAATTCTTGAGACACAAGATCAGAAAATGAACTCTTTGCACTCGCTGCTACGTCAACTTGCAACATAAAGTCTGTTTTCCGAAAGAAGATGCCTGAAGTCGTAACGATTACCCCTACCATTACTTCAGACTAGAAACATACGAGTATAGTGGACAGCTATAATAGGTATACTTATTCGAGAAACAGGATAGAATATTTCCATTGCACATGATATTATTGTATGTTATGTATGTGAAATTGAGACTGCTTATCAATGCAACACTCAAATAGTTTTATTCAAGATCCTAAAATAATACTTAACCCATTTTTGCTTCACATTTTAAGTCAATAAATTATGTTTCATTTATAACGTTGCGTTCCACAAACATGCATCTTTTAACGAAAACGGAAAGAGTATTAGAAAATCAAACATTTTGAAAGAACAACAATTATTTTGAATAATGACATAACAATGTTTAGTCCCATTTTAAAGACACCATTACAGTGCGAAGTGTTAGAACGACAAAAATTTGGATTACAACTGTTTGTGTAACTTTATATTCACACATTTCTTATGTTCAGCTCACATACCTGACGATCGTATCCGATGAAAAATTTGCATGAACACAGACTTGTTATTTTTAAAAGTAGAATAAAGTAGACAATTTCGGTGCTCTCTAAAAACTGAGACTGCTTGGACAAATTTAGAATTGTTATAAGGACAATTTCGGAAAGCAGAAGAATTTATTGAACGTTCGATACAGTGGCCAGAAATCGGAAATTTCGAGTAAATCGCAAGCAAGGGGATCGTCCATGCGAATCGAATGAATTACATAGCCCTTCGGACCTCATAGCCTATTCTATACCTATAAATTTTGTACCTCTTCGTACACGATTATACTTAACTTAAAAGAGAAAATCGATCCTTCGTATACACACGTACACGGGCATACACAGACTCGCAAGTACAGTTACAATGCATACACATACGCACGCAGACATCGTGTATATAATACATATACATCTATACATTACGATGATATATTATAGATACCATTGTGAGAGAATTTTACACTCTATACTATACATTTTTTGTCATAAACGCAGACTACTTGGAATCCATACTTATAAACTTATTCAGGTTTTTTCTATCGCCAACTTACTATGGGACTAATATCGCTGAACTCTCACTAACTCCGTTAATATATTTGTAAATGATCCATCGTGGACGATATGTATCTTTACATCGTTACGCGCGAAGTGATCCGCGGGGATCGTTCTAATTAGTCGAGGCTGCGAGCAATTCCGAAGAATTGCGGCTTCGTCAGTGGCCGAAGGGTAAAGAAATTTTGTAAAAATAGCTGTTCAAAAGTCGAAACTGGAAACATGATCCTATCAACAAAAATTCGTGTACTTCATTATTCTATGAACAGCGTAATAATTATAATAAAGTGGGTATTCTGGTTTAGAACTTTGAACGAATCAATTTCCTCAGTTGTGTTTTCTGAAAATATATATTTCGAAAAGCATGTCTGCATAAAGAATTGTTTCAATTCGTAAAAATAACGAAGTGACTGATGTATTCTTCTAAATCTTAATTCTCGATATTGTTAATACAATATCTATATGATATGGTTGTCTAATGGACTTGAAATTTTGAAAAAATCTTCAACAAATTTATCACCGACACATTGACACAAAATCTTCAATAAATGTCGATTTCTTTTATTTTTTAATATATCTTAAAGTCAAAAATGCTTAAAAATCAAAACTTGTCGACATTAACGTCATCAAAAGTGTCGTCATTATTTCAAACAACAAGATATTCTATTTATTTTAGATCACACCATAGTGACAGCTAGCGAGTATACTTTTTTAGAAAAAAGATTTTGTGCAGGGAATTGCGATTGACACGATTTTAATTATTTCCTCTTGAAAAAACAGTATTGCACGCACCAAGAAGTAGTAAATACGTGTCACGAAACAGTCTCTCGATCTTTTAGAAAAAAGGCCTACAAATGACACTCTAAATCAGTATACCCCTTCAGAAATTCTGAATTATTATTAAGAACTTCGAACTATTCCTAAGCGAGTTTTGCAGCGATGGGAATGGCCTTGAATGGACAAGTACTATCGATTCGACTATATCTATAATATCTGTTACATGCCGGTGATAATGCGATATACTGCATTTAATGACCTATAATTTTAGGCGAGTCGCCAACCGCACCTGAAACCTATATATTGTCACCCGCAAATTTCGGATACAGATCCCGCTAATAGCGCATCAATCGAAATTTAATGGGTGACAGTAACGAATATAATAGCGCGACTATTTTTCTTCGCAGGGTGTCCCCGAAAATAAGGTTTACAGAAAAAGATTTAGGAAAAGTCTGAATAAACACATGTTCCTGAACCCTGGTTTTCTAAAATTATTGTGACGAAATGCGTGCATCATTTTCCTGTTACATATAATTTCGAGCGTTTATGTTTAACATCCAATGCAGACACAGTTCAAGATAAGCACACTCGTTGCTTTACTCTTCAAATCAATAAATTCTGCTCCGTTCGTAACGTTACATTTTAAGGAAACCATGTTATATAATACTACGTGAACAGAGTGTTATCAATTGTTTCGCGGTACGAAAAGAAAATGGTTGAACTTCCACCCTGATGAACGTACTTACGAGAGAATAGATACTATTTTATTAAAGTTTCAGTGTTTTCAAGTCTCTTGGACCAAAATCGCGACTAAACTGTATCTATAACACTTACTGGACATCGATTTATGCACAAAAAATATTAAATCTCTTAAAATCCAATAAATTCGTTGTCAAGTCCCATACGCTGCTCGGACATAATTACATAAAAGATCCCTACGACAATACTATTCCAATTTCTACTCTACACTTGAAATCAATTAACTATTAAATTTGTCTTTTACCGCGCCATATATTAAAGAAATAAATCTTAAGACATAAACGGAAAATGAATCAAACTTTTTACAGTATCTAAAAACCAGAAAATAGTTCATACTTCATCTTGCACTATCTGAAACAAGAAAACGATTGAAATTTCATCTTGAGGATCGCATAGTAGTCTACTTAATACCTCATTTGTCCTTTCTCCAGTATTGTCGAGTCCCCTGGATGAATTACATGATGTAAAAGTGCCTAGAGAATGCTAGTATATTAAAAATTACATGTTCCTTTGTGTCTCGTGCCATGTTTTTGGGAACAACTTGTGAAGAACCCCGATCAAAACCGCGTAATTGACGCATCGATAGTATCCACGCGACAAAATGGCCGCCGTGAACCGCGACTAATTAAGTCGTCCCCGCGACGTACTCTGCGCCCCTGAGATCGTACGTAAATAATACTTAATGTATAACCTGTATACATGTAAGTCGAACGATCATTTAACACTGTTGTAAATCAGCACAAAATTTAATCTTTTATTCTTATTACCTACGAGGTGCGCGCACGCACACCCACGCCCGCGCTCCGAAAATTTTGCCCGTAATCAAATCCCATGGGGTTGCGGGTGCTCGCGAGTATGCGTGTGCTCGTGCACATGTTATGATACAGAACACTAATTACGTTTACTGTTGAACCGGGGGAAAAATACCAAATAATTACATACGGCGCTGGACGATGACAAGGAGAGAACAATATTGATGACGTTCGATAGCTTGCTTCTCATTTACCGAAATTTAGTTTTGTCAGAGGCTAGCTGTAGACGAAATTAAGAAACAGAGAGCGAGAGAGAAAGAAAGTGAGAAAGGGGGAGAAAGAGAGAGAAAAAGAGAGAGAGAGAGAGGAAGAGAGGGAGAGAGAGGGAGAGAGAGAGAGAGAGAGAGAGAGAGAGGGAGAGAGAAAGAGAGAGTGAGTGTACCTGCGTGCGTGCGTGCGTGCGTGTGTGTAAAAGAGAAATAGAGAGAAAAAGAGAGACGGAAGAGAAAGAGCAAAAAAACAAATGATGTGTCGAATGTGTATCCGAATGGAAGCAAAGGGAGCATAAAGTGATCAGCATGAACTAGAGAGAATGAGATTATGAGAGAATAGGCAGATTGCAAGAAAATGTGTGAAAGACAGTGAAAAATGGAACAAAGAGAAAAAGAAAGGAGGAGAACAGAGTGATGATGACAATAATAATGCTAAGCGATTCGCACCAGAATGATCACAACTGGTATATAGGATTATGGCCTTCATGATTCATATGTTTAATTGTCAGCTGGTGTGTGCTTTTCGATGTTTTTGGTGCACATTATGCAGGACCTGCTGCAGTAGCAGAACCCAGCCACAAAATCGATACAGGAAGTTCATAGAAATGTATGCCCTATTTGGCCTTGTTCCCAAATTATAACTACATATGCTCGGGCTACAATAATTGCTCGTATTTGTAAACATCGACTCTTATGAATTAACGCGATTATCAAGCTTCTTATTATTAATGGCATTACGTAGATTCATGAAATATTACAGAAGAAACAGAAATCTGATTTAACCATTCGCTATTTCTGAATTTAAACGAACTACTAGATAGATAGAGACCTATGTGCTCAATGAAAATGTTCTGCATCAATTACGAGGAACAGAAGATAAACAGAAACTTGTTTCTTTAGATAGTTTAATAAGTTGCAAATAGTATTCTTTTAAACTTTTCTGTATCATAAATCTTGAATAATGGGAGGAAAGAAAAGTATAAAATAATATTTCGTTATTTAAACAGTTTTTTTTACAACTTTCAGGGCTAGATACGCGGACCTAATGTCGTCAAAATGGCGACATTCATCCTGAAAGAGAGCTCATAACTATTTTTATCGTTTCAATAAGATTGAAAAATTTAATGAATTCACAACTGCAAGTGTGCTTATTTTATGACGTTTTATAAAGAACGGTGGCTGAGTGTACTTGGAGTACAAAAATGGCCACAATCTGAGAACAGGGTCAAACAGGAGGACGCACGTTTGTGTGAACGGTTTCTATTTATTTCCTAAATTGACGGCGCGATCGATACGTGGAGATTTCAGATTCTGGATATTCATGATTTTATTTCGAATATGTTTTGTTTTAAACAAAACATTCGCCTAAATATTATTATATTCTTATTAATAATTTATTATTCAAAGAAGATACTTTATTTGGAATCTTTCTTATGAAACACTTCGTGTAGCGAAGAATAAAATGACAAAATTGTTGAAATTGGTTAATTTTACATTGAGTTCATAAAAATATTTTTATTGCAGTAGGTAAAATTAACATTAACAAAATGTTCTACATGTGAAAGGATCTGAACAATCGTCTTACGTATCCTAAACTAGCTTGTCAATTCGCGCGTAAAATAATTCTTAAAAGATTGATGAACAAATTTTTGACTGTGAATAATAGATTTTGAAACATTATTAAATGCCTGCTGATAGATATCCTGCTAATTGCGAAGTTCGGTAAATAGAATTGCAAATTTTTCGTAGTTTATTCCGCATGCCAGTCATTGTGGTGCGAATCGCAGCGCGTAGCCGTTGCATGAGTGTACGATTCATATAAAAAGTACTATATAAGTTTAAATTATTTTATATTTTTGTTACGCCTCTCTGTGATATGATAAGGGCACATTCACCTCACCCTGTATATGCATTAATCTTTGTATCTTATTGATTAAGGTGAAACTTTTCGAAGAACAATCCTTGCCAAGCCCTTTCTAATTACATTGTCGGGTTATTGCTCGTGCGTACCATCGGATTGCGATGGTCGAACTTCGGGAGTTCGATCGAGGATGTCAAAGTGTACATTCGAAAGTCGCAAATACTACTGTACATTAACAGCCTTAAGGGAATTGTTAAAGCGTTTATAGATGACCATGCAACACGGACTGAGTCCATTAAAACAACCCATCAAATTAGAATCTGCTTTGCAACAAATTGAACAATCATTGTACAACTCGTCGACTGTCGAATCACGATTCCAAAAAGTCCTACAAAATAATTAAATTGATCAAACCAAAAGAGGAAATATAAGTTCGACCTACCTTTTCAAATTTCTACGGAATATTTTTCAGCAAAATAATTAGTACACATACGCCGGATATGAATTAAATTACCCTAAGAATGTTAGGAAAAACCGCTTCATACTTTCTTTAAGATTGCCTCATTTTTATCGTCCAAATCCTAATATTTGTTCACTCAAGTATATCTCAATTCAAATTGATTTCTGATTATGGCAGTCAACGACTTAAAAAGAAAATAAAAGTGCTGAAGAAATGAAACCAATTATTATAAAACAATACTAATTTTCATAGAGTGTGCTAAAAAATTGTTAACACTGATTATCTTCTTCGCAAACATTACTGTAACGAGAAGGAAAGATATTTCTGATTGTAGCTTTAATTGATTCAGTCTGTGAAATACTTTTTTCTAAAGAGAATTGCGAGGGTGAATTATCTGTGTACCATCGAAGATTTCGATTCATCGTGCGTGTACTTTTAATCCTTCAGTTTCCTGATCTTGGTGTTACGTGTCTATTTAAAAGGATCTAGATTTATCGAATGGGAAAAGCTAAGAACTACACGAGAAGATTCGTCTAGATTTAAATATTGATTTTAGCAATAGTAACATATCCCTTAAGATAAGGTACGTTCGAGCTTGTGCTTGTGAAAGATATAAAGGTGTATCGTTACACATTACATACATTGTATTGTATTTAACTACAAACCAATCCAACAAAAGAAGAAACAAACAAACATGCAAACAAACAAACAACAACAACCTTACATTAAAATACTGTGAAGAAAATATATTACAAATGGAAACGTTAATCGCTATATAAACGTGTGATAAACACACGAGAGATCACGTTCTATTAAACTATACATGATCATTGTTAATCATGGTTACGGTTCTATTTACACGATTCGTTTACTGAATAAATTCGAAACACATATATTTGAAGTAACAACGAGCGCTTTCTATTTTATGTTTCGCGAGAACCTGGCTCCTTGTCGTCCCAGAATTTTTCAAAATCAATAATCGATCACTCCTTTTCCAAATTATTTGCGTTTCTCCTTTGTGCAGGGAAAGACTTTTACGGGACACCATTTTGGTAATTTATAAATTCGCTTCGAATTTCATAAATATTTGAAATAAAAATGTCTCTTCAACACATTTTACGAACAAAATACGTTTCTACTTTTATAATAATGCAGAAGAAAAAGTTGCAACAATAAAAATTTATAAGTGCCATGGGATGACTCAAAGCAGTACGAAATGGTATTCGAATGTCGAGCCGCTTCATTAAAAATTGTGGGATTCGAACGAAGATAAATTGCAAATTATGCGGTCAGTGTTTAAAGAGAACTAAATCGTGAAGATATTCTTGATCTTTACATCGTCGGAATAATTTAGAATTGATGGTGGTCCCACCCAGGTTGCGTGATTTCTTCGAAAATCGTTGAAACGAACACCTCAACTTTTGTCCTAACCTCAAAGAGCAATGAACAGATTCGAATACGTCGAAGCGCGTTTCCATCCGAACGAAAGTCACGTTCGTCGTGATATTGGCGTACGATTGTACGATGGAGACAACAAGGTATTGGATATTAATTATATGTTTTTAAACGAAACGCTACATAACCTATAATTTATTGACAGACAAACTTTGAAAGTGGTGAGCTGATACTAACGAGTCATAGGTTTCTGTGGGGAAAGCCCGGTGACATATCTCGTGGCCAAACGTGTCTCTCACTGTCCCTTCGTCATATTATATTCTTTGAACAGGAAGTTCCTAGTCCTTTTTCCTTTGGACGTTGTAAAAAGCTTATCATGCACCTATCTGAAGCTCCGAACAGTATGTGTAACTTACATTTTACATCCAAACATTTGATTAAAATATTCTCTGATAATCTTTCATACTTACAGATAAAATGCCTGGTCCACTAGACGGTAGTATTTACAATTATATTAAATTATCTTTCAAAGAAGGCTTGGACCCCACCTTTGTTACCCATTTGTCTGATACTATTATGAGACAAGTTTGGGAATTCGCACCCATTATGCCAGCAAATAATTACAATCCTAACACTCAGAATACCGGCAATACTGCAAAACTGCTTCCACAAATAAAGACCAGAACTGGCATCATAGGGATAGAGAGAAGCCTCCAAGAGCAACAAAAAGCCACAGATGAAAGTATATCAATAGCTTTCCAAGATCTCAGGAAGCTTATGGAAATGGCGAAAGATATGGTTTCCATTACAAAAACCATCTCAGCAAAAATACGGGTGACTCTCAACAGCTACTTTATAAAATTGGCATTTATAATCAAAGACCATTGCAGGAGAGACAAGGAGACATCACGGAGGATGAAACAGTCAGATTTAAATCTTACTTAATGAGTCTTGGCATTGATGACCCTGTGACTCGAGATGCCTATAGAAGCAGTAATGAATATTTCAAACAATTGGCTAAGCAATTGGCAGATATCTTGGAAGAACCTATTAAAGTCAATACACTTAATAATTATTGTAAATCTGAATCAACGAATGTATAGTGTAATTAAGAAATTTTATTTTATAGGAAGTAGGGGGAATGATGACATTAACAGACGTTTATTGTCGCGTAAACAGAGCTAGAGGCTTAGAACTTCTGTCCCCAGAAGACTTACTAAATGCAAGCAGACAATTAGCGCCTTTAGGTCTTCCCGTTGTACTGAGAATTTTTGATAGCGGAGTTATGGTTCTTCAAGTTCGATCTCATAACGATAGTGCCATAGCTGATCTAATAGCAGATTTGGTATGTACTTTATGATATGATTTTTTTCAGAGAATATAACTTTATCGTTTCGTACAGATAAAAGAAAGAGGATCGTTAACGGCAGAAGAGCTTGCTCAATCAGACGGTATATCAGTCCTTTTAGCACGTGAGAGATTATTAGTCACGGAAAAACATGGAAAGGCGTGCAGAGACGATACAATCGAAGCTTTAAGATTCTATCCGAATTTATTTTTAGAAAGGGACGACTAACAACAGTTCTCTCGCCATCGCATTATTATAGGAACACGTTACTCTTTAAGCAGATGTACTTTGCCCGCGGCATAGAATCCATTATAAAAAGAAGTTCATATATTTTTTGTGCCTTTACATTTTACATACAAAAAGAAAAATATTTAATATTTTCGAGACTACACATAGCATATTGATTTGCAGATACAAAATTTATTGCCTATAAGTTGAAATCGATATTTGTTGCAATCGTGTTATGATCATCATTCAGATTGAAATAAATTTGCAAAAAATAGACTGCAGATGCTGATATGAAATTTCATAGACCTGTCCGCAGAAATAGAAATGGAACTGATACTAAGAACTCTATTAGGATCGAAACGAAATATAAAGCTCGAAAATCTTCAGCAAACTTTTTATTCGAACTAACTGCAGTCTAATAATGAAAACAAAAATTTGATAAATCCGTATAAAATGCTTTTGAACGATGGTTGTACTAACATAAGGTTACCACTATATAATTGCTAAATATCCTACAAAAATATCTGTGTATCGATAATTATGTATAAACATTTGTAAATAAATGATGTTAAAATTTTCGCTTACATAAAAATTGTTTAAAAAATCGCTTTCTCTTTTGTTGCCAAAGTCAGTTTTATTTGTATCATATGTATATAAAATTTTAAATGAGTACATTGGTAACTGTTTTTTTACTTAAATCTATTTTAAGTTTCCATTTATTACTTGGAATACAATGCGATTACGCTTGAAAACATAATAGTTAACTTATTAGCTTTGTACCAAAACTTCATAATTCTTACACGGGATCTCTCTTCCTTCGTACGGAATGTAAAGTACGCCGTGAGATCGTTGTATCTGAAATGAACAAGAAGATCAATATCATTAATGAATTCCCATTATTTAATATCCCATTACTTAAAATTCTATTCTTGCAATAATTTTAATAAGCCATATAAAACACGTACTGTACACTCCCGAATGACAGCAATGATTAGACAAACGGTAGTAGTTTCCATTAATTAATCTTTGTTACGACAACATATGTGTTTCATGAAATGTGACCAATGAAACAACGCCCAGTAAACATTCAAGCAAAGGAGAATGTAAACAACCGAGGAGGCGGTGATTCTACATTAAAAAATACAAATCGAAAATAGAGAATAAAATTTTTTAAATTGAAGCTTCGTTGTCGCGAAAATTGACTTTGAATATTCAGCGAATACGCGTACATATAAATAGCTATGGCTGAGATTCTAAATATTCAAAGCCGATTTTCATAATAACGTAGCCTCAACTGAAAAAAATAGCATTCCTTATTTTCAATTTGTTTTTTCATGTAAAATCACCCCTTGGTCGATTGTATCATAGATGCTGGGAGTCCCTGTATATTTTATTTCTTTCTCAAGAGTTGTTGCGTTTCTTCCATTTTAGAAAAATCATCCGAAAGGTTAAAATTAAATAAAAATAATTTAAAAAACAATATTGTTTTAACCACTGTTCGTAGCTGACCTTTCCACTACACGGAACACCCCTGTGGAATGTACGGCCAATATAAAGCGTCTCTCCATCCATTGTCTTTCCACCCTCGACTGCACCTTCCGGGACGTAACCATTTGCAGCGTGAACCCATTTAAAGTCAGCCGGCATCAAAATCTACTCAGGAGAAAGGGCACTAACAAAGTCTGTGTGAAAATCTTTATTGAAAAAATGTATAACATAGGTTCAAATTGGAGCACCAGATAAATTTCTCAATAGCTAAATAAATCGTAAAGAGATTAACAATTCCGTAGATTAATCGAAAGTGGGCTGGAGTTCTTAAGCTTTTAACCCTCTTAGTACCGGCGAAAAGTACGTACCTAAGCGAAGAATACCGGGCCGAATCGGCGAATTTGCAGTGGTTTGCGAAAATGCTTGTAAAAACGAAAGTAGAAGTGATATTTACAAAATATAAAAAGCAGCATATTCGGAAATAAAGGGAGAATAAAACGATATGAATTGTGTTTCATTATTTGATTTCTCTTTTTGAAATGGTAATTGCACATAAAAAAGTCATCATTTGGTCATAGCTCTATATACATCATTTAGTATAATGTATAGACATTGCATTTTGCAATCATTTGTAATACAATAGCAGAAGTCGGATAACAAAACGGAAGGATAACGCTATGATGCACGGCAAGCGCTCATCCTCATTACTGTCACCCTGTTCTTCAGTTATATCCAACTCGTCAATAATTCGCACATCATAAAAAAGATTTTAGGCTTGACGAGTCGATGCACGCATGCCACTTGAATAATCCGATAACTATCATAAACATCGTAAAGATTGCGATTACGGTCCAGAGAAACTATCCCGTGTCGACGAATATCCGAGGAATATCCCGGGTCCCGTTTCTATCTTATCGCTCTAACATATACAAACCCGATAAATCGTCGTTCGGTACTAAGAGGGTTAAGAATGAAAACTAATGACATTTGGACTAGAGATGCCTATAAAAGATCTATCTTTCAAAGATCAGCTCTAGATCGACATCCCTAATTAGGACTTGCAAAATTGTCTATTTTATTTAACTTGATAACTTACCACATTAAACGAAATTAATATACTAAAAAAGCAAGATGTGTATAGTTTCATTTTAAATTCTCGGGTAAAAATAACTAGTTTCTCTATAAATCGAATGTTTTTGGGGAATTTGAACATTTTTCGAACAGTTTCGTGAATTCTCGAGTCTCTGCACACTTCTAATTATAATATAATTATTAGTATTGTAAATGTTGATTCGGAATTTTTGACTCTTTGTTACTGTCTGACGCATAGCAGAATATAGTCCATCAAATACTACAAAATTAGTAGAAATGATGTTATAGGAACAGATTCGAAACTTGAATCTCTAATGATCAAGGTGCTCCAGCGTAGTTTCCACAAGTAAAAAATCCAGACTTAATTTCTAAATTGAACATAGCATAAATTGCGATTGAATTATTAATGCTTACTTCGAAATCGTGTTTCATATGCTCCTCTCCAGCATGACAAACGTAAGCAACTCCATGTTCCGGCTTGACCTTCGCTGGTAACATGTCGCCATGGTGGAAAGCACGACCAACAACAAGATTTCTACCATCTAAATCACTGCCAACCGAAATCATTCCTGGCACCGTGTAACGGGCACCTGTGAACCTCACCCATTTGTATCCTATGGTAAACATTGATATCACCGTTAAATCCCTGATAGTTAATTAACATCTTATCGACGGGCTTATCGATCTCAGAATTCAATTTGACGCCAAATGACGTCATCCGTAGATAAGGTGTTCATTACAGTGTATGTATGCCCTATCTTCACAACCCACCTATGAGAAAATATTATACAGTTCTAATATTCGCTCGAAAATATAAATGTATTATGTGTAAACATTGATTTTGTAAACAATTTGATGGTCCATCACGGTCAGTGCTATGACCAAGTTGTACATAAAATATGGAAAAGAAATAATAATAATGATATCACAAATATTAAGTTTGTTTTGAAAAGCCAAAAGATTGTAGATAATACTAATTTATAATAATAATAATACTTAATTATAATAATACTTAATTTGTTTTTTTATATTCTACATGTAAATGTTGAATAAAAAATGATTATGTTAAAATGACGTATGTGTATTCAGTTATTCTCCTTACTATATATCGTACCATTTTCATTCCACAAATGAAAGAATGCTTTTTTTTATTCAGAAAATATGCATATGCTGCTATGGAATCTTACATTGATTAAAGGGAAACGTTTGCAGTTAAATTTCCAATCAATTCTTTTTGTCACTGCTTGTGCAATTATTTCAGGTAAAACATCCGGTAAAGTGAATGGTTTTACATTTCAAGATGGAACACACCTATAGCGATAAGATTAACCGATTGCGCCATGATAACGATAACCATTCTATTACCACATTTCTAAAAATATAAACTTTTCTGCTTGGCATAGGTTCGCTTTTGTTTCTTGTTTAAAAACTATTTATCCCGATATCCTTACGCTATTATCATTCTACTCTACAAGATTATTTGTCATTCATAAACGGTGATGATATGCATATTTTCATTATTAAATATCGCATCATTAATTGCATTAAGCAACGAAGTAACTTTCGTAGTAATCAAAGAATTACGCTATTAATAGTAAAACAACCGAAATCGGATTAGCAATGAACTGTTAATATTATCCACAAAGATTTTAGTATTCGATCACCAAAAACGATGTAATTAATTTACAAATAGACGAAATAATGCTCTTGCAGTATTATAGTCGTATCACGAATCTAAGTGCTCACCTGTCATTTTTATATCCGAAGTAAATCGACAACCAATATTCAAATTGGACGCGCGTCCGCTCGCTTCGTTGATCGAATCGTGAATCTATCGAACATACGACTCCCCTATAACTAAACGCTCTTACGATCTTCTTTCAGGAAAGCGGGAGTGGGGGAATTACCCACTCGCGTCTGATATTATGAGTGAAAGCATAGCATAACATCAGGGGGTTTTGGAAGAAATTAATTTATATAAATTCATTAGGGAAATTAATTCATTTAAACTTTTAGTAAAAATAGGAATATGCTGTAGAGTGGAATGACCTCACAAATGGGATTGGATGATACCAATGAATTCCATTGGCAATTTTGTTTTACTTATTTTCTAGCAAACTACTCGGACAGGCATTTCAAACAGATTCAATTTATTTGGACCAACTTAAAAATGTTATTTTGTCTGAAAAGTTATCAACCTGCTTGCCATGGCGAGTATACTTAGTTACCTCTCTTCGGTAAAGTAATATCTTATCGTCGAAAACGTTCCTGTGTGTTCCTCTGTATTCATGATACGAAGAAGTATTTTGCAGATTGTAGAAAAAGAAAAGATGGTAAACAAATGAGATTATCGATTCATGACTTCTGTTTTATCGTTTCGGATAATCAAATGAACTTCATCCATTCGTATTATTTCCATAAAAAGTACGAGTTCATTGTTCGTCCATTTAGTAAAATTTGATAGTAATATTTAAAGTAACTATGACTTAATGCATTGAATGCTAGAATTTGATTTTATAAAGAAAATTGTAAAAGCTAGAGCATCGATTGGGATAGTGGTTTTCTCATCAATTATTAACGATTAGTAACTCTGACCCATGATCTACAAATATTTTTATAATCTTGATGATTTCTCTTTTCAGAGTATTGAATGTATCAGAAAATTAGTCATCGTACTTACGAAGAAATTGATTTCGTGATAAGTTAACATTACTCGAACGATTTAGTAGAAAGATGATTCAGTAAATATTAAAGAAATCCTGTTTGCCAAATCGAGGCACAAATCTTAAATCAATTATATATACTCTTGCAGTTGTATAGAAGTACATAGAGGGTTTTCGATACTAATTCAAGTTTCTCCTTAGATGTAATTAATTCTATAGTACAGCGCAATCTTCTGGCTTTAGTTTGAGCTCTTAAGAGTTAAAAAGTTCCTACAATAATGCATTTTAAATTTGATTTGAAGAAATCTTTTAAAATTCAGTAATTTTTTCGAAATATTTATCGATTGAAATTTATTAATTTTATAAATGAAGTTTTCATTGAAATCTACATGATTCCATCATAAAGGGCAATCTTCCAGTTTTCATTTGAGCTCTCAAAAGTAAAAAATTTCTTACAGGAATATTTAAAGTATCCGCACAAAATGAAGCGATGCTACTGGTAGCGCCTCTTGTGATGACATTGTAAAGCTGAGTTAAGAGGCCCGTACAACGTGAATTAGTGTAGTGTCCAAGAGGTCAAACTATTAACTAAAATTATTGATAGAAATCAACCAATGTGAAACTGGCTTACCATATTAACCAATGCTAATCAAACATAGCTAACAAATTGCTCTTTAATTGCTCCACGTGGTGAGACTCGGGCAATCGATGATAATTTTCGATTTCCAATCAGCTGTAGATCAGAAGAAACCTTGATCGTTCTATAACTAATTCGAAAATAACTAATTCGAAATAATTACATCGAGCTAATGACTGTGAAGTAGTGTTGGGGTAAAATGGATTTTTTTAGTAGTAAATAGACGCGAAAATAGACTTCACAAATACATTTTCGAGAATTTTACGAGGTAACAGATTTTATTATTTAAAACCTCTTTAAAAATCGAATTTCGCGCCGCGTGCCTCTAATGGCGCGCGAACCGAATGGTGCGTGAAAAGAGTAAGACCGCAACACGATAAAATGAGACATTACATCATTCGTCGGTGTGACTTGTTCCACATGTAGTTGTGCTGATTTCATGCTCTCTTGCTCACTCGCTGTTTTCCCTCCTTTGCTTTAACTGTGATAGCAACACTGTCTTACCAGTAAATTGCTAACCAATCAGTGCAGAGGTAGGAGCCATTACTGTAGTTCACTAGGCAGCATGGTCTTCTTGTATATTTTCTAAATCCATGATTCATTGGTCACACTAATTACGTGAGTAACCACTTGGAGCAGCACTATACCGGAAGCACCGAAGTCGCGAGCATGAGTATTATCAAGTACATAACATTATGCATGGACATAGTTCATCAACAAACGTCGACGAAAGAACATTTCTGTTACGCATGAAGTTTCCTTTGCATTAATCAACATCGATTTATTTTATTAGTGTGCCTACTGTACCTTAAGGACAATGTCTTATCAATTATATCGAAATACAACATTAGGTAATACATTACAAGAAAGCCTCGATGAATTAATTCAGGTATGATAACATAAAATTGTCCAGCAGTCAGGTTAGAGTTTTCGATGAATAAGTACTAGAAATAAGTAATAATATGTTACTTTTTATGTAAAATAGATGACGATACATAATAATGATGCATGATTATCGTGTACGGTTACGTATAGACTTACGGAGATATTTTTAACTGTTATTTAGCTTTCATTCTTGTCACTTAATCATATAATTCTATTGACTAACATTTGTAATCCTAACAAGAACTAAAAAAATTTCATTTTAAATTATGTAATATAATCTTACAGTATGGGCAAATCACACCACAGTTAGCAATTAAAGTGTTATTGCAATTTGATAAGGCAATCAACCAAGCACTTGCAACCAGGGTTAAATCAAGACTTTCATTTAAGGTATATACCTTTAATTGTACATATCTGAGAATAACTATATAAAATCTGTTTTTACTATTATTATCACATTAATGTTGTAAAATTTTTAGGCTGGCAAATTAAATACATATAGATTTTGTGACAATGTATGGACTTTTATGCTAAATGATGTTGAATTTCGCGAAGTTCAAGAGGTTGCAATAGTTGATAAAGTTAAAATTGTTGCCTGTGATGGAAAAGGTGAGTAGAACATTGTATGATCATTTCAAAATTGAAACAAGCAAAACAAAGATTTTATCCTTTTTCAGCATTGGATGCAGACAATGCAACAAAGCGATAACATCATTTCCTTTTATAATTAAATATATTTACATTTATTATATCACTAATAAGAAGGTACTAGCCATACAGAAACCTTACAATAGACAATATAAGCAAAATATACTATATTTATTATAGATATGTAATTATTATTCAGTTTCCCATGATCATAAATCTTATCATATGATAATTCTAACCATAATATTGTATTAAAATTAATAACATAAAGAGTACTTGATTTTACCACAATGTAGCATTAGTTTTATTTTTATATTGTATTTCGTAATTAATAGACTTTATGTATCATACTGTATGTAAAACAAATTATCTTTAAAGGACAGACAAGTACATTATGTAATATAATCCTTTTATATGGTCCAATTTATTATTCCAAAGATGTAAATAATTCTACAAATGAGACTGCAAAGTTTATTAAGATATTTGAATAAGTGATACAAAATGGCATTAAGCTTATATATGAACATAATAATTCATTACAATGTAACTTTGTACTATGAATATAAATCTTGAATAGTAAAAAAATTTGTTTTACTACTTATAATAATTTAGACATAAGTGGATATAAGATGTTAATACTAAGGAGCAATGTACCTATACTTCTGAATGCGCTTACAATTGGTTGTCTAAGACGTTTATTTTGTCGTGTATATTTTAATATATAACATACAAGTGCATCCATAATATATTGCCCATCTAAGAAGAAACAAGGCAGAACATTAACAACTGTTAGTCCTGCAGAGAACATAGTAATATACTTGCAAAAGATCACTACAGTTTCTGGTAATTTAGGATTTAAAAATGTATATTTAGGTATCCAATCAGATACATCAACTGTGTGATATATATCTGCTGGATGACCAAAAAATAGAACATCCTTCCCTTCTCTTCTTCGTATTTGAACAATCTACAATTTATATATGATCATAGTATCATCATGTAATTCAAGAATAAAATAAATAAATTTACAAGCTTTACGTACCTTACTAACGTTATCAAGAGAAGGCTTTAAACAATGAGTATCATGAAACACACATTGATTACTTGCATGGCAATAATTTTGTGATTGATTAGTTATAATTCTAACTGGAAGACAAGAATGTGGAGGTAAATGAAGAGGGGCTGCTTGTGGACCCTCGATGTATTCAAAACATAAGCTTCCACTAGCTTCACTATCTGATGTACAACAATTTACAACACCATTAGCTTTCGGTCTAGATGGGATTGACTCATCATATTCCTGTATTAAACATACAAAATTGATGTCTCTAATTACTGAAATAAATAATACAAAACGATATTGTTACCTGAATAAGTGATTGTTTAACACAATATCCTAGAGCAGGCTGACTTGTTGTGTTTAAAATGCAATCGGTCCAGTCTTCGCTATGTCTCACATAGCAGTCATTGATTTTGTATATTATATCCTGCTCTGAAAGTCCTGCAGGACCCAATAAAGATGAATTCTAAGAAAAAGTTTTAACATTAAGAAAGTATTACAAGAATAAAAGAATAGATATAAAAATATACTCCACTTACCGGTAGAATAGCTTTTACATACACTCCAGTACCATATAAATAGAAAGGTGCCCATAGCCATGTAGAAGACATCAGAATAGTTGCAGTCACTATTGCAAGTATAACATTATGCCAGATACCTGCGCATGCAACTCGTAATTGGTTTTTTATTGGTAATGAACGAAGTTGAACAATACTTAAATATACATAAGCCACAGGTATTATGAAAATAACCATTATTCCCACACCAAATACTTGGACACCTTCTCTTGCAGCAGCCAATGCATGTCCTAATTCATGCACAACACAACATAATACTAATGTAACAATAAAATATCCAATCTCACTAAGGGGCATATTTATACCAGGTAACTGAAAACAAGTGTATCAAGTAAATAAGTTAAATAAATAACTTTGTGATTTCTGATTTAAAAAAATTTACCATTGGTTCTAAAGTAAGATCATTATTAATGCTATTATTATCAAGTGTTGGGCTATATATTTTCATCCATATATTGAAAGTCATCTTTAAGATTGCAATTGTACATAGGGGTAAAAGAGTAATAGTAACAATAACCCCTGCATTGAACCAAGCACTCCAAAATTTGGAATATGTAATTCCCCATTTTCTTATTCTACGATTTAACGATGTTGTCATCCAATTTATCCTTAAAACTTGAACTTCTATCCCACTGTTTTTCAAGAAGTAAATGTATGGATAATGTGAGCATGTCTGAAAGATAGAGAATAACATTATTTCAGATGATGTTTATAAATGAAACACATTCTTACTGTACATGCAAAAATCATTTTTAATGTATACCTTAAAAATTATGTCAAAAAAAAATAACAAACAGTGAATGAGACCTATTGTGATTAGTATGCTTAAAACATCCATTGCCCACGACTGTATCACAGAATACTACAGTGATCTTTCAATTCAAGAACCATATCTGGCAGCACCGAATTGCTGTGCTCTGATTGGCTGACGATTCACAGCTGAACAGTGCTGCCATCATAGTCAATGATAA
This sequence comes from Augochlorella aurata, assembly GCA_028455555.1. Classification (NCBI taxonomy): domain Eukaryota; kingdom Metazoa; phylum Arthropoda; class Insecta; order Hymenoptera; family Halictidae; genus Augochlorella; species Augochlorella aurata. The sequence continues at coordinate 5,287,839 of CM052166.1, read as the reverse complement.
AGAGAGGAAATAACAAGTAAGCAAGATAGTACTACATTAGCAAACATGCGAAACGAGTCACACCAACGACCAATGTAGCTTGTCTCACTTTACCGTTCTTGCGGTCTCACTCTTTCCGAGCATCCGTACGCTTGGCGCTCCACCTGAAACACGCGACGCAATATTGAACTTATATTTTTCGCTTCATAGGAGTCTCGACCATATTTGCCAGTGAATTTGCAAACGATGCCAATACACATTCAGATATGTTTCGAATGTATGTGTCGTAGACAATATTTCGACAAGTTCAGCAGGATAAGGTCCAGCTAATTATTGCATCGAATCCAATCTGCAATGGATCTTGTCTTAGCGATGAGTTACCAGCCAATCAGAACAGAGAAAATTTCTATATTGCTATACCCTAACTAACGGATCAAGGTTCGGTCTGGAGTTGCGCAGACGCAGGATACATTACTCTACATAGGAGCAGCGTTGCCGGTTCTTTGAAAAGTAGCCCTCTATATGCCTTCACGGATCGTACCATTTGTTACTTCTTGTTATTGACAATGTAAACACGTGCCACCCCTTCAACTGGGAAGTCCATGTTGCTTTTTAAATTAAGATATTATGTCTCACCTTATTTTGTATAAAATTCAATCTATTCGTATGACATTTTGTGAATATTATTGCATCTGTAATAAGTAAAACCTTGTAAATTTGATGATAAATATGAAAACAATCAACGAAATGTTAACGACAAAATTAAAAATGTAATGATGTGAATTAAAATTGAGAGAAGAACGAAATCGGAATATGTTTATGTTGCATGTCTTAGTTGTTGATTTTTATTGGAATTATACGCACAAGAAATTACCATACTGTGATATTATACAGCATTTTATTTATTAAACATTCTTGTTAAACTTAAGGACTGTTTGAGTGGCAATCGTATGACAGCTTGAGGTTTGGATTAATATTACGACAGTATCGTTCGAGTATTATACATATTCTATAATTATTATGTGAAGGATATGACTTAAAACATAATGGAAATGGAAGTGTGCTGGTTGTCTCGAATTATAGCTAATTACCCTTATGCCATTTTATTGGGAATACTTACATTTTCTTCAACATGTTTAATTGTTCCCTTGACTGTCAAGAAGTTTCCAGACTTCTCTGACCCCCAATTAGTAAGTATACAGGAACTAATAAGAACATGCCTGTATTAACTATCATATAATGAATTATTTGTATTTTATTCAGGGCTTTGAAGCAAGAGGTACAACATTAGCCCAACGTCTTATTGCTTGGCAAAATTTAATGGAAGCAAGTAAACCAGGAGGACAGCTTACTGACAACCCTTTAGAGTATTATAATTTTGCACGTCAAAGACATGAACAGGTACATATTTTACTAAATTTTTGGCAAGGAATTATTGAAAATAAAGTAACTTTACAATATTTTTAAAAACTTATAGAATTTTGGCAATGGACAAAATCATAGTAGGGTTAATCAGGGTATTAGGAAAAGGCCAAAGAATAAAAGAAAACAAGGAAAAAAATATCAGGCAGTCATAATTAATGATAGACAAGAAGCAAATGAGACTAATACTAAGGATAAATGGGAAGAAATAAAAGAATTGGAAGAGGGATATAAAAATCAAGACCACATTGGTAGTGAAAGCTTTTTTTGTCATTTACCCTCCTCTCTTTATGCTCGAGTGGTTATTGGCAAAAATTCAGAAGATTCAAATTTATGGTCAATGGAAGGTCTATTAGCTCAATGTCACATTGATGCAGAGCTTAGATCAAACATTCATTTTTCTTCTTTGTGTCAAATGAAAATAGAAGCGAATAGTGAAGAACATAAGTGCTGCAGAAGTTGGTCACCAGCAAACTATATTGCACTTTTGTCCAATAGAAGTTCTTGCCTAGGTGTGACAGAAAATGATCTCATTCGAGTAGAAACTCTTTTAAGAAGATGTGTATCTTATTATCAAAGCTTTCGGTTGAAATCAGATTGTGCAGAAGATCTACATTGTCGAGCAGATGTTCCAAGTGAATGCTATATACACAATGCAGTCTATCACTTACTGCACTATTTGCTAGATACAAATTTCATCACTGATCATGTAAGAAAATTGACTCTTGCGTAATACAAATTATCATTTGTATATTTTTCAATACAATTAATGTCTTCTAATGTCTTATTTACAGGAGCCAGATTCTAAGTCAAATTCAACATTAAAATATGCAATGATATTTTTACCAATTGCTGCAAGTTCTGCCACTTTAGATTTTTATAAAGAACTGAACAATGGTGTTTTATCATATGGAAAATTTTGTGTGAAAGGAATGCAATTGGGTTTAAAAAGTACATTATTTGATCAATTATTAGTATCAGATTCAATCCTGTTACTTACTGGTTTCGCCTTTGTAACAATCTGTATATGGGCATATACTGGCTCCCTGTTTTTAACTGCCACAACTATTATCGCTGTAATTTTTAGCCTTGGTATTTCATATGCATTCTACACTTTGGTTTTACACATTAAGTTCTTTCCATTCATGAATCTATTGGCCATTGTCGTCGCTGTAGGTAAGATTCGGTAATATTAGTTTATAACACTTATATTGTCACACAATAATTAAATTTAATTAAGTTATTCATTCATAAGGAATCGGTGCAGACGATGCGTTTATATATTGTAAAATTTGGGAAAAAGGAAAGCAACAAAAAATATCAGATAATGGTTTAGTAAAACTGGTGCAAGAAACAATGAAACATGCTGTACCATCTATGTTTGTTACATCTCTAACTACTGCAGTAGCTTTCTTTGCATCGGTTGTTAGTAATGTTACAGCTATTAACTGTTTCAGGTATAAATTTTCTTTGATAATTGATTCATAGAAATTACTACAATAAAATCGTGCAAGTTGTGTTTTACAAATTACTTTACTTTCCAGCTTATTTTCAGGAATGACCGTTATTGCCAATTTTTTTCTGATGATAACTTGGTTACCAGCATGTGTAGTAGTGTCAGAACGATTCAGTTGGAACATGTTATCTCCTGCAAATTATGTGATGCGAAAAATTATTCGTCCGTTGCGATTGTTTGGAGACAGAATCGCCACAAGTTTTAATGTGGTCTTGACACAAACTGTGCTTGGTTTTCGCTGGTGTTGGTTACTAAGTTTGGGAATCATTGCAATATTATGCTGTATTGTTGTTTTCAAATATCCTGGCCTAGAATTACCGGACACAGCTGAGTTTCAATTATTCGATAGTTCACACATATTTGAAAAGTATGATTTAATATATTCCCGCGAGTTTTGGTTTGAGAAACGCGAAACGGTATGTAGAAGAATTTCCAAATATTTATTATTGTGCGAAATTTTGTTATAGCCAATAAGAGGGTCTATAATTTCAGGTTTACAATGGGGATGTGTTACCGTTAAGGTTCATATGGGGTATTAAACCAATCGACAATGGCAACTACTTAGATCCTAATTTTATCGGTACGCCAGAATGGGATGAATCTTTCGATGTTTCTCATTCGGAGTCACAAATATGGCTACAACAATTTTGCCGTGATCTTCGAAGTCAACCTTTTTACCGTGAAACTTTGGGACCTTTGCTTCCTAATTGTTTTATCGAATCATTGCATAACTGGATGAAAAGACGCTGCGAAGACCCCATTGACTCGCATATTAATTACCTGCCATGCTGTGAAAAAAACAAATTTCCATACAATTCTAGCGTATTGGAACAGTGTGCAGCTGAAGCCAGTGCAAAATTGCATAATACTCCGGCGCACTGGTGGACCCGTCAGGGTGTTTCCGCTGGTATAAAATTCTTAAATGATCCAACTCTTGCAGCGTTACAAACCTCGAATGAAACCGGTTCAGTGATTATGCCGATTACTAAGATTAAAGTCTTAGTTGTTGAATATGACAGTATATATAATTATAGTCTCTCTTATTCAAATATGAACCAATTTTTTCATCAGGTATATATATATGTATAATGCATTATCATTTTATATGTGTTAGAAAACACCTAATTATCGAATAACTAAAGATATACATTAGATTTTATCATTAAAATTTTTACTATGCTTTTGTAGGTTGAAAGTTGGATGCAAAATCAGTTAAACAAGGCACCACAGGGTATGCGTGGCGGTTGGTTTGTAAGCAGATTAGAAGTTTATGAGTTACAGCGGACATTGTATGAAGGTACCCTTTGGGCAATAGGGGTTTCATTAATTTTAGCACTTACGGTACTCGTCATTGTGACGTTCAATCCTCTTATAAGCTTATATGCAATTATAACAATTGGAGCAGCGATCATAGTTACAGTTGCTGGTCTAATACTTCTTGGTTGGAAATTGAATGTCTTGGAAAGTGTCACAGTGTCTACTGCCATTGGTTCGTATTTTTAAGTCTGTTAGCTTTGTTGCTTTACAAAATACATATATTAACATTTGCACACTACTTAGGTTTAACTGTAGACTTCAGTTTGCATTACGTGGTAAGCTACAGAGCATGTACGTCTAAAAAGAAAGAGGACAGAGTGAAAACAGCACTTTCACAAATGGGAGGTCCAACTTTAATGGCTGCTCTTACAAGCGGTGCTGCTGGTGCTCTTATGTTACCATCATGTGTGTTGGCATATATTCAGATTGGTATATTTTTGCTACTTGTAATGAGCATAAGTTGGTTCTATGCTACATTCTTTTTATGCCCGTTGCTGGCAATTATGGGGCCGTCATTTCAATTTGCTCAGTTCCAGTATCCAAGGTAATCGTCTTAAATAAGCTAAGTTTTGATTTTACAAATAATTTCATAACGATTTTAATGTGATTGCAGTTTCAGTGTATTGTGGAAGTACCTTCGTAAAAATGAGCCTAGAAATGTGCCTGAAAGAAGTACAGATAATAGTAGGACTAGAAGGAAATTTAAAGGACGAGGAATGTGGTCAGAATCTACATTAAGTACGTCTAGTACAGCATGTCAATTCCACTGTAACGAAATAGAGACTTTCACGAGACCACCGCCATCGTCATCACTACCTCCATCTCCGACATCAGCGTTACTCCATTGAAATGCTGGGTGAATGATATATTTGTTTTAAGAGATAATACTATTGGTACAAATGAATGGATACGATACGATGTACGATCCTTCAAATGTTGAATCGATGAATGAGTTCATACTTCGTCACAGGCCTGTTAGTCAATAGAGATCCTGCTTTATCATAGATGTTTTTTCTTCCATAGTGGGTGCTCTCAACCAGGTCCTCCATTGGATTTGTCCGGGATGCTCCATGATTAAAAATGAATGTGTATCCTATTCCTTCAACATTGATAATGTTGTGCTTACTAGGGTCCGTGATTTGCGGCGCTTCTCGCTTGCTTTTCTTATTAATAGTAAGCTTCATTTCCTTCTCGTCCTTCAAAATATCATTATCCCCTTTGTCTGTGCATCTTCCTTTATCAAGTATACCCCATATTGTTGATGCTCCATCTTGTATGTACCTGTACTTGAATCTCACGTGATTCAAATGCGATAAGAAAACGGCACTTTTCTTGGGTACTTAATTTACCTGTATCCATTTTCTCCATCATAACCATTATAGCATTAATCGAATAATTCATTTCATTTCATAACATAATCAAATTGGGTTGGATAGCTTGGTCTATACACGGAATTTCAGTTCATGGATGAATACTGGCTGTATTACTGATAGGAATCCTATATCACTTTGCAATATAGGGTCCTGTAAAATAAAGTTATTGTTATGCAACATCTCCTTTTTTGCAAATGCTGCAATAAACACGTGCCGAACATAGTTCATGTCCTGTATAACGTTATGATGGTGTGTAACTGACGTGCCACTGGCTGTGCTTAAAATAGTTGTATGATGTACGTACTTCTTAAGTACTAATATTCATTGGGCTTCCTTTATAAGTTATGCGTGTACAGGGTGTTATGAAATCATATGTCAGGACTGTTACAGCATGATTCCACACGTTTGAATCGATGGAGATTTTATAAGGGAAGTTGCTGCAAAATGATTTTCAAAGTTAAATCTTTTTATTATTTCATTGCCCAGTACTTGTCAGGAAGAACAATGGTCTCAAAGGAATCATGAATCAAAACTCAACAGTTCTCATAACAAATAATAACAAAGTCATATTGGTGTTACATGCAAAGTGTCGCGCCGGTCCTTAGTCCTTGTGGCCTAGGAAATTGAAAATTGACCTTGTAAATCATGTATAAGGTCAATTTTGCAGCAACTTTTTTTAAGAAGTCTCTACCGATCGAAAAGTATAGAATCACGTTGTAACGGTCGTGACATTTAATTTCCTAACACCCTGTACATATGTATACTCTGTAACCATTGCAATGCGAGTGAAGAGTTTACAGTGCCAAATGTTTAGTTGTTAATTGTTTTGGATAACATGAGCTGTATATTGTGTTTGTAGATGTAGCTTCAACGTGGTAAATAATATTTCTGAGGCACGACAACGTTAAACTTGCATTTACATATCTCTTGAATGCATTTTGACTTCTTATACACAATTTTTTTGTGTAAGCATTTTTATACTGTAATCTTTTTTCAACGAATATTACCATGCTACAAGGCTTAAGTCAACCGTGAGTTTTTTATATATTGTAGTATATTTTGTAGATCTTTAACTATGATTTTTATATTACAATTAAAATCATTTTACTTTTATATATAAAAAGAAGTATTAATACAATTTACAAATACTTTAACAAAGAACTGTTTAATGCAGATCATTGTAATATAGACTATTTAACTTGCAAATTAAATATTACCATTGTATTATATGTACTGAATGAATGAACTTATTGTGAATTATAGATATAGAAACTGAAATGAGTTTGAATCAATCACTCTGTCAGGTAATAGTTTCAAGTTCGTAAGCTATGAGATGCATGTGTATATGTATATATAATTACATTTAAGCCAAAAGAACTAAATATGATATCGTACATGATTTCTTTTCAAGGTACTAAAACAAGACTGACAAATTGTAATTGTTTTCATCGGTAGATGCTGCAGCATATTAGGGAGATCTAATAAAACATGTATTCTTTTAAATTTTATGTAATTTCATATAATAATCATATGAATGAATAATTGTTTAAACTATTTTCTTATAATGTAAAAATGTATCATTAATATGCTTTATGCTTATAAGTTTTCCAATTACATTTTATTGTACAATTATGTTAACATTTCATAAACAAAGCATGTATAGATTTTTAATCGGTACTGTTACAGGAGCTAAAGTTAGCTATTACATGTGTTTGTTCATCAATTACTCAAAGATTTATACATAATGTATGTCAAGAATATTTAATCTGAATTGTCTAGGATGCCTTGGCAATCTTTAATATACCTTCATATATATCTGTACATGTTACAATATACTATATTGAGCTTGTTATGAATGTTAAAAAAAGAACAATGTCATGTTACTACGTATATTTGTTAATGTTTCATCCAGCATAAGCTGTGATAAGCATGTGACTGTTCACTATGAAGAAAATATATCTTAATTTTTTTATAATACAATTGTACCTACATATGAAAATCTTCAATCGATGTTTGGGAAACTCAAAACTGATCATTACACCTCATGAAACATTACCTTGCAATTGTCATTGGCACGTATAATTAGTAGCATTTAACGTGCAAACCATGCAAATGGTCGAGCAGTTTGCCCAGTCCCCAGCATGCCCAGAGTGCTCGGATGGCTCAGATTGCGATTACGACGGCACCGAAGCAGGTGTGTAACCTGGGGTGGGGGTAATAGTGGAGATAGCAACTATGGCCCATATTACATTACAGTAATGGGTCCTACTCCTGCACACTTCCACGCCGCAGCTCGATCCCTTGGCGAGGGTCCATAAAAAAAAAGAAAAATGGACTCTAAATGGAGACGCGACTCCAAATGAAAACGCGAGGAACCGTTGAATCTACAGTGGCAAATCCTCTCGGCATATTTTTATAATTATAATTCCATTCTAATTTCATCGAACAATTTCGTTACGATGTTGAACAGGAAAATTACAATTACATTTGCATGCAGAGACGAGATCGGAGACAAAGAAGTAAAGAAACGCGGACGTA
>CM052166.1:5250014-5279594 GCA_028455555.1 Augochlorella aurata | reverse complement strand
CAATCAGTTGTAGATCGCAAGAAACTTTGACCGATCTATAACTAATTCGAAATCGATAATTACATAGAGCTAATAGCTGTGAAGTAGTGTTGGAGTAAAATGGATTTTTTAAGTAGTAAATAGACACGAAAATAGACTTTGCAAATACGTTTTCGAGAATCCTACGAGGTAACAGATTTTATTATTTAAAGCCCCTTTAAAAATTGAATTTTGCGCCTCGTGATTCTGATGGCGCGCCAATCGAATGTATGCGCAAAGAGAGTAAGACCGCAAGCACGGTAGAGTGAGACAAGCTACATCGTTCGTCGGTTTGACTTGTTCCATATGTAGTTGTGCTGATTTCATGTTCTCTTGCTCACTCGCTGTTTCCCTTCTTTTTCTTTGACTGTGAAGGCAGCACTATCTCACTAGTAAATTGCCAACCAATCAGAGCAAAGAAAATTTCTATGTTAACCCTCGCTAACGGATCGAGCTGCGGCTTGTACGGGAATCAGAAGGTGTAGCCCTCGCGATCCTCATATTGTGTGCTGGTTAATTCCGAGCCCTGTTCGGGAAACAGAACGAAAAGATTCCTCTTTTCTCCTTTACTTTCCTTCAGTTCTCGAAGTTGTATTTATTAAACAAAATTTTCCTTAGAATCACGAATAATTATATACGTGCCTATGTACAAAAACATGTTAACATGTGTCTACACATTAATATATATTCCAAAAGAAAATTTTTATAAATCTCATGCTCTACAACCAAGGTCAAATATATAAAGATCGTATTAACTATATTAAACGTAACTATTAATATGAATTAAATTATTGACCTGTATTATTAGTATCTATACGACGTCGTTTCAATGTCAACGGGGTTATAGTATCAGTCAGCGGTCGTTTTGGCACCCTTGGCAAATTTAATTTGTATTTCGGAACAGGTTGTGCTTTATGGACAGTTTGTTTTCTTAAGAGCGCAATGTCTTTCTCTTCTTGAATCTTGATAGCAGCAAGCTCCTATTTGTATCAGTATAAAAATTTATAGCGTTATACGAATATTTTATTCAGTATAACAGGAATAAGTTATTATAAAATTATTATGATTCCAAGTACCATTTGCCTACGTTGTTGCATTTCCAATTCCTTCTTCTTCAAAATATTATTAAATCGTTTCCTTTCTTCCGCTCGTACTGCCGTTTGAAGGGGTGGAGTTTTCGGTCTCATTAAATTCTTCCTTACCGGGCATGGCACAAACGGCGGTTTCTTCCAAATCTAAATCATACACGAAAAAAGCACGTTTTCAAAATTAGTTTGAACGGCGAGGGTAGTTTTGTTAAATGCCCACTATTTCCTGATCTTTATATTTCTTATTTCTCACGTTTATAATTTAATCAAAAACAATCATTGAGTGCCGCACGATTACTTGCCTCCGCATTTGTTTTATTTTTGTAGCAACTTGATAACTTCTGGTCTTTAACAGTGGCATTACACTGCACTTTCCCATCATTATTGTTAGTGTTTTTATTATTTTCATTGATCACCGTTACACGTCGTTTTAGATAATTAGGAACAGGATTCGCTCGAAACACCCACGGTTTTTTATCTTCCTCTACGTTCTACGATAATTAATAAATTAATAAATTGTTTTAATATTTATGCGGTCTATGGCCAAGTACCTTCTTAACATGTTCTGGTTTGTTTTCTTGTTTGCATTTCATTGGTCTTCTAAACGGATTTGTAGCAATGTTTAGTCGTTGTTTCACTTCGTTACATTTTTCTGGTGTTTTCTTTTCCTAAAACATTTGTCTCAGTCTTTATCAAGAATCGTTTAAGCAATCGATTGCATTTTAATTGTGTACCACTTTGACAACGGTGTCGTTCGCTTCAGATTTATTCATAATGTTCTCGTTTCTGTTGTCATCGTCGCACTGTTCTATCTTAGACGAAGCAAAATTTATTCCAGATAAAGAGAATGATTTTAAAGATCTGGAAACACGTTGAAATATTACAAAATATTGGAGAACGGTACATTCGAAATAAAACCATATTTTTAACGCTTACTCGATTACTGAGTTATCGTTATACATATCTTGTACTTTCACATTCGGGGTACTCACGATTACCCTCGGTTTGCCTAAACGGATCAAGAAATATTTAATCATTAATATTGCGTACAATGTATGCATTATAACCGGGTTTTCACTTACTGAAAAATGAATCACCGATCGTGGGTAATTCGGCAAAATCGACGAATTGCGGAGATTCCAGTTGATCCCATTGTTCTTTCTGTAGGTTCTCATAATTCTCCTTACTCATATTTATATTCTCACGCTGCCATAACTTCCGTGCTTTCGGTTTCAAATTACTTTTTTGGTATGCGAACGGTGTCATGGTATGTTTAGAATTTATATTTGCCCTTGTCTGCGCGTGTGACATTATTGATATATTAAATTGTTCGTTGAAATATTCAAGGCGCGCTTCTTCACGAGGTCTTGTCAGGAATAACTTTCCAATGTCCAAAAACTACGATAAATAGTCACAGTCGCTTTACTGATTGCGAGTATTGCTTGTAGTCTGTACAAATAAATGATTCTAAATATTATGATCATTCTAAAAGTGGACAGCGATGTGGAAAAGTGGATCATAGATGTTGCCTATCGAATTATAACAAATATTCTTAATGCATCCGATAGAATAGCATTCAACGTGAATGAACTATTTTTCCAATTGTAAGCTAAAAAATATTTTCGGCGGCGGTTTGTGGGAACGTGGAGAAACGACTTTAAATTAATCCGGTTTCCATTGGCATAATGCGCGGAGGGCTGACCGCGATCATAGATATTCATCGACGCGTGATTGTATGGAACATTTCTATGGATACATAGACGCACAACAAAGCCGAAGGTTGACGCTGTTGCACCGTTCGACAAGTTTTTCGAACAGATCTTTCGATATGATCGATGTTTGTCGCATTCGAAGGGTGGAAATCGTTCAGTGTGCGATCGGTGTTGTGCTGGGACAGAATTCTCTTATAAAACTGCTTACATTAACAGCAATATGACGACTTGTCGTGTTGCCCTGCAGTGCATAGAGGGTAGAAAAATGTCTTACGATGGGAAATGAAACAATGTGATACGATTGCAAATAATAATTTCCATCGAATACTAGGAGGAAGCTTCGATTATGCATGGACTAGGGTAAGACACAATCGATCATAAACTGTACTTGTAACAGTTCTGTTCAGAGCGAGCAAACAAATTAATGGAGCATATATTCCGTTCGTTCCGACAGGTTTTGCAATAGAAAATTATAATTGTGCATTTTATTCAATTCTTGAAGGTTCCGCGACATAACTTGACAACGTGTACAGCTACTTTTCTTTTTGGAGTCGTACGACACAGTCGTCAATTTCACCGTAATTGATTTGGATTGCTATATATGTGTATACCAGATGGTAATTTTGTCATTGAATAATTTAGTGGGAAATTTATATAGAGCCGAACATAATATGGTGGGTCTGAGTACCAATCGATGGCTGGAAGCACTTTGGGAACCAGGAGCCAAATTATACACCTTACCGAATGCGCTTGATATGCTTGATGTCACCGGAGACGGAGATGCCAGACTCATTTGCGTTGACCTGGGTCCACTGGGTACTAATTCGACAAAAGTACGCCACGGTCTTTGCAATTTATGAGACTATACTTCAAATTCACAATCGATTACTATTCCACGTACTTCGACATTAAGTGTTTCTATTTGTATGTTTCCTCTCTTGTTTCTGAAAAATCAGATACGAGTTTACAAAGGAGGCGATCAGATAACCGAGCACAATATGGTGGATCGAACCTGTGGTGTGGTTGGCTTGTACACTGAAAACTGTGAACCGCGGTCGTCCGTGTTAGCCGTTGGCGGCGGTTCAAGTGTTTACATTTTCAAAAATATGAGGCCCTATTATAAATACTCTTTGCCGCATCTCGATGTCCACCCGAAAGAGCGGGAGGTTTGAGAAATCTGCTTATTTCCTTTAATTAATGTCCCCAATGCTTTTTACAATACCTTTGATCGATACACCACGCAGATCTGGCACAAAGCAGGACTGGAAGATGAGCTGAACGTGCTTACGCTAACGGATGAATTAGAATTGCTGTTGAAAGAACTTGGTGCAGGATTCATCTCACCGCGGACATTGAAGTTCCTTTCTATGGATCCGAGTTTGAAGGCGGACTTCGCAGCAAAGTATAAAACGATTCCATTAATTAAAAGTAACGCGCTGTCCGCAATTTCCGTGATTCGGAAAGACTCTTGGTCCAACCCTGCCAGCGGTTGCATCGTTCTCGGCACGGAATTCGGGGAAGTTCTCGTTCTAGACCCTCGGTAGTAGATTCGTTAATTAAATACCAACATCTACAAGATGTTTGATAAATTTGTGGGTAAATATTGATCTCAATTTTACTATAGAACGTTCACTGCCATGGACAAGCATTTTGTCGGATGGGCACCGGTAGCGTTCGCGTGCACCGGTTTATGGACAGGCGACGGCAAAATACTGATTATAGCAAGGGATGGTAAGATCGGTGCGATAAAAAGAGGATCGCCAATGAAACTTTGGGAACAATTGCCTGCGCCGGCTGTGGCTATTTCAATTCTCAACAACGACAAGGTCGCGGTAACTCTTATGGATGGTAGCTTGGTTGGCTTTTCAAAAAAGGTATTCAGGGTAATGGTTATGTGTTGAATACAGTTTTAAGGCCAACATTAATCTCACAGGGCATCAAACTATGGAACGTTGACGTTCCGGGGATAATTCTCGATTCAACGAGTTTACCAGTGCCACAAAGTGGGCTGTCTTTGCTCGCTGTGAGCACGGCTGGCTTCGGTATTCGGGTCTACGATGGGAAGCATCATGTGGATACCTTGAAGATTATGGAGCCGGTATCAGCGTTGAAGGTAATGCTTCATTCGTTGTTAACAGTCAATCGGATCTTCATATTCCTTTGCTGCTTCAGTATGGTCGAATGGGCCAAGAGGAACGAACCATGGCGATGGTCACCGTGGGCGGTGGACTTTGTGTGAAGATCTTAAAGAGGACTGCAGATTTCAGCATCCACAACTCGACCACAGACTCGCTGACCCATGATGGTCCGAAGTTCACGATACCAAAAAAAACGCGACTGTTCGTCGAGCAAACAATACGGGAACGATCAGAGGCGAAGAAAATCCACAGCACATTTCAACAGGGTCTTCTACGGCTACGCTTAATAGTCGCTAAAAAGACGATGGAATCTTTGAACGAGAGTCAAGATGCTGGACCACGTCTGATCACGATGGAGGCTACCGTTTTGGGATTAGGGCCGAGCTATCAGATTCGTATCATGCTGACGAATGTGTCTGACGAAATGTCCGACACGGGATTGTACGTCGTTTGTAGAAGCGAGAACACGGATGTCCGACCACGTGTCATGGATGTCCCTTTACTGCCAAGTGGAATTCCCATTCCCATGGCTTTAAATGCAACAATGACCAGCAGAATATCGGGAAGAGTGCAGATCTTGCTGTGCAAGAAAACCAGAACAAAGCCAATTAACGTGACGACAGTGGTTCTGCCGGCTGCTGAAGAAGATATCGAGGTGTAACTTTTCATAATGAAGAAACAATGATTATACAGAGAAAAATATTTTACAGTAGGTCTGTAGGATATCTTCTGTCACCTACTGTAATTCGTTCCGAAAAGTGAAATTACGTCGTTTTCCAAAGACTTTAGATTTTAAAGTGAATATAAGTGGAGGATCGATGTGGAGGATTCATGTTTTATGTATTCTCCTAGTTTTATCCCATTAATTACTAAGTTACGTAATGTAATTTCAAGCGATTCTATATATCTGTGCGGTGGGTTGTGACTAATTCTGGTCAGTTCTATCTCGGTCAATTACTGTAGAGATAATATACCTATACTGTATTTACGAAAAGTTTGTTTTATAATTATAAAACTGTAGAATTCTATCTTAATATTTGTTCATGTTTTCTGAGTGATTAGATGTTTGATAAATAAGAATGTAAAAAAAAATTGAAATTACATCGTCAAACAGTCAATCAATCAATAAATAAGTTTATTGATTGTTGAAAGTAAAGGAAACACTCCTAAATCCAGTAAATATTATATACTCCAAAAAATTTAAAAATAGTATTTTGTTTTGTATTTAGTATTATGAACATTACGTCGAGAAGGGGTTAAAATTTGCGGTAAGGGGAGATTACATGCAATTCGACTATTTTTGTGCGTTCCGAATGTTTCCTTATCAAACTGACGGCATGGTTCCGAGTTATTCCGAGTCAGACCGAATACAGCCGAATTGCATGTAGTCTCCCTTTGCAGCGAATCTCATTATATGCTCCATCTATATATTCTTAGGTCCATGAACAATACTTCATCCGAAAAATTAAAGAACAGATTGAAAAGTCAATAAATTCCGACGTACAGTTCGAAAAAAATTATGTAGTTGTTTATGCTTCGACAGGTGGTAGGATCTAGGAGAGGAATAGGAGAGATCTCAAAATGGGATTGGATAATACCATTCTGCAGCACATTTCAGAGCAGTCTTCGAAAATGCTCTGCCTCTGTCATGTGCAGTTCATTACGAGCCGCGCTCTAAAATTACAGTACACACTAACTTATTACGGTCTAGATAGGCACTATTAACTGTTCTTATGGTCTGTGAGTCGGAGCCACAGTGTACGAAACCGTGGTTCGAGCGAATAAATTATCCACAAAGACGATGCATGGGACTTATATCCTTAAGCTGACGCGTACAACCCCACCATTTTACTGCGCATCCAATCCGCAATGATCCTGTCCCAGCAACGAAACGTCAGCCAATCAGAGCAAAGAAAATTTCTATACTGACCCTCGCAACGGATCACGCTGCGGCTTGGAGGTGTGTAGAAGTAGCACCCATTACTGTTTCGTAGCCATCTGGTGGCAAATCGGAAATTGATGATAGCATACATTTTGTATACAATTTTGCGTCTCTTGGGAACAATTTGTGATCAATGGTCTTTATACCCAGGTTTCTGTGCGCGCTTGTTTCGTCTTCGTTCGCCGCCATCATCTTACGAAGACGAAAGAGGTTGGTTTTGCTGATTTTCCTGTGGTAGTGCCGTTTTACGAAAGCCAGCACAAATGAAGGTGGTGGATAAAATAGAAATGAGTCTGGATGACATTATCAAGCAAAACAAAGGGACTAGACCGCGCGGTGGCGGCAGCAGACGAGGAAGAGGCGCCGGTAACTCACCTCGTAGAGGAGTACGCAGACCTCAAAGAATTGGTGGTGGCGTCATGCGGGGACGCAGTCGTGGTGGCATTACACGAAGTTCTCTTCCATACACAAGGGTAAGAAATTCGCTCAATTTATCTTTTTCGTCGAACTTTTCCTATTTGATATCATGTAGACAAAGTCATGTGTACCGTAATATCGGAACCTATCATATTACTTCCGCTGTAAAAGCTCGTACATGAATTATTTTAATCTTCAACGGTATAATGATCATATCTCAAAGTAAAGCAGTTTCATGAAGGTCAGGACACTATCTATGCGGTGTTTATAAGGTTTTCAATAAAAATGATTTTTTTCTGCATACATCTCTTTTGGCGTTGTTGTCTTTCACGTTTTTATTAAACGTATATTAAGCGCTTAATTTTAAGGATAATTGCGTGCATCTGGTTTTTGCACCTGGTGTACCAATAGTGTAAGTAGTTCAGATTTCTCGAATTTTGTATACTTCCTGACTATTTTTTCGGTTAATTCCAAGAAAAGTATTGTGTATTATAAAATTTTAATTTGTCGCTTGTCCAATGTCTTGTGTGACAAAGATCAACAATTAATTTTGTGACTAGCTTTATTGTTAAGAAAGAAGCTGATGACAAATATGTCTTTCATTCATAGGGTGATGTAAACAGTGCATGGAAACATGATATGTTCGATGGCGTAAAAAAGGTTGGCCGAAGTGCGATAGGTAGCACAGGAACAACCAAGCTACTTGTATCCAATTTGGATTTTGGTGTATCAGATTCAGATATCCAGGTACAGTCATTAAACAAATAAAGTTAATATATTAATAAATCAATTGAAAGAGATTTTTAATGATTTTATTTATATGTTTTTATGTCTCTAGGAATTATTTAGTGAATTTGGTCCCTTGAAGTCAGCTGCAGTACATTATGATAGGTCCGGTCGATCCTTAGGATCTGCGGATGTTATATTTGAAAGAAGAGCAGATGCTATTAAAGCGATGAAACAGTACAATGGTGTACCATTGGATGGTGTGTAGCTTTATGCTTATATTACAATTTTTTCTTTGTATGTTACTTTTTTAATTATGAAATTCCGCCTATATTTAGGGTTTCAGTATCAATAATTAATCTGGTCTCCAGTTTATACCTAATGACATACAGTTTGAGCATTTTCAAATTAAAAAAAAAAACAAATATTTCAAAGAAGTTCTAGTAAATTATGATTTGCACAAATATTCACATCTATTATTGCAATGTGTGATGTACATCGGCAGGTCGTGAAATGAACATACAAGTTGCTACCTCTGAAATACCAGTCACATCTATCCGTGGAGGCCCGAGACTTACTGGCAGTAATTACACACAGAGACCTCAGTCCCGCTTTAGGGGTAATCGTGGCACAGGCCCTATTAGAGGTAAATAATCATATAAATCAAAGATTAGATGGGAAATTTGTTTAAAAAAGAAATAAAATAGGTAATGAATAATTTTTCTATTTAAAGGACGTGGAACTGGTCGACGTGGTGGTAGAGGAGGCAGTCGGCAAGTGATGAAAACTCCCACTGCTGAGGAACTAGATGCTGAATTGGAAGCTTATGTTAAAGAAGTAAAGTAACAACGTCACAAACCTTCACTCTTAAGTTTTTGTTCACAATCGACTTAACACGATACAATGTGTTTTCCTAATTTTCATGAGAATATATAAAATAAGTAATAACTGTATCATTAGCAAAATGTTATAACAAATTTATTTTAAACGAGTCTTTTTTTATTTTTGACGTTTTCTCTGGAAATTGGCATACAAATTTTACAGACTTAAGAAAGATGATTTATTGAAGTTAATAATTTTTTTATGGTACCGCAACAGACAAGAATGAAAAAATAAAAAAAAGTTACGATGTAAAGACTGTATGGATTTGTATGTACTATCGTGCGTGTGTGGTTATCAGATGAAAAATACAGTAAAATTCATCTTTAAAAGTTGTTGTTTATCAAAGTACAGAATGTGCTTCTAGCCCTCAATCTAATTTTTGATTCATAGAATAATGAGTGATCTAAGTATCCATTTTTAAACTTAGTTTACACCTTGTAGATTATCCTATTATACACTATATATGTCAATTACTATTATATATTAATAGTATCATACCTTTGTAAATTATGTTTACCGAATTGTTTTCTTACCATGGATAATAAAATTTACCACTATGCGTAGTTAATAGCTCATAGTGGAATAAGGCTGTGACATACTGTTATCTAGTCAACAACTAATGAAATATTTTACTGTGCAGTAATGGGCTTGTAAGACAATGTATACGCTTCTAAATATTCAGCGTATGAATGGCAATGCAGTGGCACAAGACTGAGGCAAACAAACTGACGAGTCGTTACCTAATAAATAACAATACTCTTGACAAAGAAATAATATTTATTTCCCACCTAATCGTAGTTTCGTATTTTGATAAAACTTTTGTTTAAAATGCGTAGAAACTTTTTTAAACGTTTTATTTCGAATATTTCAATTATTTCGCTTTTATAGTAAAAACACAGTTTGTATCAAAAGGAATATTGTGAAGAAAAACACTGGTTTCGAGAACATTCTTTATTTATTTAAATAATCACACGAGGTATTTTGTACATATGTAAAAATATTTACTACTAGATACCAGAGTGGACTAAATTACTTTCCACTCGTAATTGTAAAGTAGATCACTACAGAGTTGTACTTGTTTGCATCTTAGGAAGTCATTCATCAATGCTTCTGGAATTATTAATTTTCTAAATACTTAATAATAAGATCAGTCGTGTTTAGATAATAAACTTTTACTATGCAATAATTGTGTACAATATGAGGCAACATTACCACACCAGTGTTTTAAATTATAAAAGATAGATAAACGAAGTTAATTTTTCTTATAATCTCTTTAGTGTCCTTTTTTTGTTTTTTATCATTTTTTTCTTTTCCGCTGAAATTTTTTTGTCTCCTGCATGCTTTTTGGGGGGTGGTCCTCCGACTTCAGAGGAAGCACAATTTTCCAGACCCGCTTTGCTGCCTTTTCCACTTCCCTGAAGCACAAGTTCATTGCACATAATTTTATACTGGATATACATATGAGTGAATTTTAAGGTGCTCTGTAATATTTTACCTGTGCATGTATCTCTGTCATCATTTTTGCTCGTTCAGAGTAATCATCGTACCTTTCTAAAAGTAATTTTCCTGCTTCTTCATTTAAAGCAGATTCTGCATTTGGCACTATTAAGAGACACTTTACAGTCTAAAAATTATAATTTACATTATAAACTTCTATAAAATCCATTCATAATTAAATATTTTTATTAATTTATAAGGGACTTACTAGTAATATATGTTTAATTCCGAGATCTGATTTCCAATCCTTTTTTAATGTATTAACACATATTTCTCCATTTTTCGCAACATTTGGATGAAAGATCTTTGTTAGGAAGAAAGCCTTTGGTGGTCCTTGGGGAAAATCTTTACCAAGTGCTAATTTTACTCTAAAGAAACCACCCGCATATGGTGTTCCAGCTAGTGTCATAAAAAAATATTATTTTCATTACATAGAACCAAAATTAACACTTAACAAGTATGTAATTATTTTTTCACATTTACATGTACATGCTAAAAAAATAATGGTCATCCATTCTGAGAGTAATTCTTCACAACATTAACTTTCAACAATAGATACTGACAATATTAACATGTGTTCTTATCATAGTTACCAAAAAACCTTTATTAAGTCTTGCAATGTTATAGTACCATAAGTACAAATGTTACTGAAACTGATTTATATTAAGGTTCTTTGATAACTAGAAACATTAATCATTATTTCTTTAAAAACAAGGCATTTCTGACATATGTTCCTTTCAGAAGTTTTTACTTTTTTGAAGTAAAGAAATCTATTTTTGTTTATAAATGCTGTGTAATATGTTATGAAGAATAGTCCATAGTACGGATGGCCATTACGTTTTCGACACCCTATACATACGTAAATGACATATGAATAGGTTATGGTACAATAATTGTTGAACTTTTTGATAAATATTATATAATCTACAGTTAACAAGAATAATAATTACGTGAACATTGATCTTACACGGGCCTTCAATAATCGCTTGGATATCCGTAACATCTTCCTCATTCAAAATAACACGAATACCCTCGGGTGGTTGTGCAGCTAATTCGCTCATTTCCTTGGCTACCCGTCGGATTATTTGTGGGGATAGGTTTTCGACATTTGATTTCTAAAATATAAATTATGATAGCAGGTTGAATAAGCAGGTGAGGATGTATACAACGAAGAAGCTTATCCTCTTAACCAGAGGATAAACAAGAAGCACCATCGTTAAACGTTCACAGTTACAGAATAATGTGTCATCGTATACTTACAGAACTTACAGCAGCCATATTCAACAAATTTTACAGGAAATATCAACTACACGCGCTCAGGACGCGATTATTTAATGTATACTCTTAGAAAATCTTTAACGTCACAACATCAGCACAGCATCGCCTGCATTAACCAACATTTTGAACTGACAGCCAATCGCGTGCGAGTTACAATAATCTCGAAGGCAGAAGTCGATTCTTCGTTATTTCGTGTGTTTTCAAGCAAAAAGGGTATCCGGCGTCTTGGACTTTTGTTGAACGATCGTCATCATAATTGAATTAAAGGACGAAGAAATGTTCGAATCTAGAAGCATATAAATCTGGATAATGCAAGGAGACTGTAGTCGTGTTCTACAATAAGTTTTACATAATTTCACATTCACGTTGCAGTTATACCGTGTCCTCTGTTAAAACGAATTTAAATATTTCGTTATACTGAACAGGATGACCGACAGTGCGACAATAGAAAAGGTCAGACCTTATTTATTTTATTTTATTTTGATTTTGTCTAATATGTGGCACAACCTTTATCTAGAAAATTCCGTTTTAAATATGAAATCATAGCTTCATTATGAGAGAAAAATCAATGACAGTGACACTCATTTATCTTCTTTAACAACACAAATTTATTGTAGGAACACCATATGAAGCAATTAAAGCGCAGAATGGAATGTTGGCGTGAAGTAATACTTCCAATGAACTCCATTCTATTATGGGAACGATCTTGGTATCCTGGACTTATATTTGGAGTAACAAGTACAATATTCTTGTAAGCAATACTGTTTCACATACATGGAATTTACTTTGATGCATTACATAATTTATTGTGAAGTTATATTTTATTTGCATTCACAATATTTAACTTAGAAATATTGTTTTATTATTTGTTAAATAGTACAAATTGCTAGGCTCATTTCCATATACTATTTGCTGCCACCCTTCAGGGCTTTTTGTCTCATTTAATAGGTACCTCTTTCTTGTTGTTTCCTTTTACAGTTTAATATGGATATTGGAACCTGCTTTTCTTACGATAATATCTGTAACCCTTCTTGTGTTAGCCTTGGTTGATTATCTTGTTCCAACTATGACCTCACTTTTGTGCACTGCTAATGGTTGGACAGGTCAAAAAGAGAAAAAGTTAAATGAGATTTGTCAAAATCTGTCTGGAACAATTTTACAGTTCCAAGATCTATGGGCATCAATGTTAGAAACACGAAATACTCGTCCAAATTTTGTAAGCTAAAAGAAAATAAATAATAATAATGATGTATTCTGTTTCATATTCATTCAGCTAGTGTATTTTTGTGTTTCAGTATTATGCAGGAATAATAACTTGTCTCGTACTTTGTACATGGATTGGAAGTACAATCAACAATTTATTTTTGTTTTATCTTGCAGGTAATAAATCAAAACTTCATTTATTTGTGTGATACACTTTTGTATAATGCAAATTTCAAAATTCTTTATATAAATGTTACAGTGAATGCAATCTTACTTCTGCCAGGATTCAGACATAAGGGACGTGCAATATCAGCAATAACATTTGTACGCGATCACGTCTTTCATTCTAAAAAGATCACAGTCGCTCTTTTTTATGTATGTTCATTCTTGCTCCTTATTCTCTGCATAATTTGTTATCGAAGATAAATTAAAATTTTGTGTACTTATTCAGATTTAGAAAAAAGTAGACTTTCTGCTTTTAAAAAGCATAAGCATAAACAGTGTATTATGCTTTCTTCCTTCTGGAATTTTGTATAATATTTAACGTAACTCATTGCCAATGCACTTTTATACCATGAATATGTATTTAGTTTTCTTCTAGTTCTAGAATTTGTTTAATTTAAAAGTTAAGAATTGGAGTTTTAATACTTAAGAATGAATTTTTATTATATATAATATTTATTCCATAATACATTGTATAATGTTAAATATATTCAGATCATAAATACTCGTGTAAGCACAACTAATATTTAATAAAATCGATTTATGCATCATGGTCAGTAACGAATGCTAATATTACAGAAATTATTCTATCATGAATTTTATATTACAAATGAAAAAAATTGTGGCCAATTTAACTATGTGTAACCATCTTCATCGATTAATAAGTTTAAATTCCGCGGGTACGTTTGATAAAATAAGTGTTAGGTGGCGCTGATAGTGCATTTTTTTTTATCAGACCGAATGTCACCGTTTATCACAATCACAATAATACATATGTATATCAAAAGTTGAATGACAAGTATTTTATGATCATACTATGACTTATTATAATTTTAATCTTATCAATAAACATGAGTGGAAAATATTTATTTAATTCTCTACATCAATTGGGTTAAATTCTGTTTATTTGTTTGCAAATTATACTAATTAAAACTATATAATTATATATCAATTTTGCATCAACGAATCATTATGTTAAATAATTCTTGAATCAATACATTGTGAAAATTATATTATTCTTATAATACATAAAAGAACCATGGAAAAAATCATAAAATTAAATGAACAAACAGCAGGCAGAGATAGACTTATCAGGTAAGTACTTTGTTATTTTGTTAAGCACCTATGAGTGTTTTATATTAAAACAATACTTACTTACAATTACTTTTTGTAAAATGTTGTAATTTATAAACTAATGCATAAGTTGAAATATTGAAA
The DNA here is from genome assembly GCA_028455555.1 of Augochlorella aurata. Classification (NCBI taxonomy): domain Eukaryota; kingdom Metazoa; phylum Arthropoda; class Insecta; order Hymenoptera; family Halictidae; genus Augochlorella; species Augochlorella aurata. The sequence continues at coordinate 5,265,253 of CM052166.1, read as the reverse complement.
CAAAGAATAATTTGTTTATATATTTTTCAGATTGCTTCAATATGGAAGTCGTGCTTATTGGTACTATGGTCAAAACATTCGCGTAACACAACATTCTGCAGAAGTTATAAGAAGTTTGGAATATACCTTAAGTTCATTTAGAAAATGTACTTTTTAGTTAATGTTCAAGATTTTAGAGTGATCTGTGCCTTTATTTATGTTATAAATTTCTGATTTCTTTTAGTATTACGTCTTGGACGATGTTTGGATAGCATACATGCTGGTCTAAAAATTATGAAACATCCAGATACTGTTTTAAGAATTATTTTAGTAGCGTCAAAAATCGCTAATGCTCTATTTCTATTTGCAGACCACATCATTTGGATTGGTCGTGTAGGATTGCACAAAGTGAACATAGAAAAGTGGACTAGAGTATCTAATAAATGTTGGTTATTAAGTATTATTATGAATCTCATACGAGATATTCATGAGATTGTTAAAATTTTGGGACGTGAGGGAAAAAATGCATTTTTGAATACATCAAAGATATCATTAAATACTTGGAAACAATACGAAATGTTGATTCCAATGAAAAATCATAAAGAAGTTGTAATAGATACAGTTAAAAATGGATGTGATTTACTAATTCCATTAACAGCATTAGGTTATACTAAACTTACACCTGGTACAATTGGTTTATGCGGTGTTATGTCTTCACTTGTAGGTCTTTATACAATAGTTTATCCATTATATAAATTGACACCATCTTAAAACTTATTTGCATATTTTATTTTGTTTTTTCTTAGAACAAATGAAAAGCAAATTATATCAGTAATTAAATAATATTTTTGTACTAATTTTTACAAAAGTTTTCACTTTAATACTTACAGGTTCTAGGAACCTTGAAATTGTTGAAAAAGCAGATAATGATAGAAATAAATTGTTGACTTTGCACAAGGGTTGGGGATAATGAAGAATGCTTGTACACATATTTGATTTTGTTATATTTTTATGAGAATATATTTTATTAAAAAAAAATTTATTGACTTCTATGTTTTAACAATGTATAAAAAATCTAGTAGGTAATAAGTTTATTCGCTTTTATCAATACAACAAATCATGGGCATTACTTTCGGTCAATATTGGTGCTTGCTGTTCCTGAATAATCAGCTCAAATTTATGAGAATGATATGTTAATATAATACCCCATTTACCACAAATCATCGCATAAACAGCTGTTATTGATGTACTTGTAGAAAGTGGTTCAATTGCTGAAACGTAAATCTCATGTTGTACAATTTTTCTATGGTCCGTTTTTTATAGAAATATATCTCAAGTATGTACCTAATCACAATAGCTGTCCATCTCACTCTACTACTTCAATCTTATAATGTAGGTGTGACGTGGACAACTATTGCAACTATGAGCATACTTAAGGTGTTTTCTCTCGATCATAGTGAAACTCAGAATAAAGTAATAAACTTACGAATGTTATAATAAAATGTAACAAAGAGATACCAAATCATTGCTGTGAAACCACAAAGGGCAGTTGAAAAGCCAATATAATTTAGAACATTTAATGTAGTTTTCGAGTGCCATCTTAATAAAGTTCCTTTTCCTTTGACCCAATGTAAATGAAAACATACTGCAGCTACAATACCTGTGTAATACATTATTAATATAAATGTATGTTTTTGTTAATATCGAAAATTAGAATTCGGTATTGTGCTATGAAATCGAACAAAAGACAATCAGTTTTAGCTGTAAAACACTTAAAAATCATAATACATATTGACAGAGTGAAAATTAACAACAATTTTAGTTTGTACATAACAATAGTATAAAAATTTCGATTGTCTCAGATAAAGGTTTCGATGATTTGTAGTTTTAGTTATGATTTTTGTATTATCAGTAATTATTGTTTTAAAAGATGTGCTAACCTGATAGAATTGACCAAAATCCAACCTCATGGTTTCCATGAATAACAAAAAAGAAGATACAGGCTGATACGCCTATAAACACACCGATACCACATATTATTAAATGTATCAAAATGTTTTTTGACATTTTGCAGTTGTTGGTTTCACTGCTCGCAATACATGAATCAGCCGCATGAACCGCACTATGCTAGTATTTATGTTATGCAAAAACTATTCTTTTTGGTATATTACGAAGCCATGTTTAAAGTTACGCACCTCAGTTGTAACTGCTTCTGATAAAAGTAAATTATTACGTATAATATTTTTAAGTTGTATAAAGTTTTCAATCAACAAATAATAGCTGACATTTTGTCAAATTTGATCAAGCTTTTTAATTGACTGGTTTTACGTTATTTTGGAGACATTATCAGCTATTGAAAGACAATTCCTACTTTTTAATAAATTATGAAATGAATCCAGAAATTAGGGATTTGTCGTGCGCACTATGACACGAGTAAACTTTTTCTCTGATTCAATTAAAGAAGATATAAATTCAAATTTCTATGAGGATATATAATCAGTATAATCGCAGATAAAATATTTTGGCTGGAAGGTAAGGAAGGTTCCCATTATCTTGTAAAAGAGTTATCTTACAAGTTTGAAATGTTTCAATTGGAGTATGCCAAATTCTGAACAGATGGCGCTAGTGAACATTTCTAAGTTGAGAAACTAATCAGTGTTCAGATACTTTCATCTAAACTTATGCCAAATAGTCGTATTTACAGCTTAAAAGATATATGCATGCACGGGGATTACATTTACGGCAACACTTGGCAGTAGTTACGGTCTTTTTATTGTGGATGTATAATTATGGTTCCAGTAATAACTAAATCATCAATTAGCCGTAAGTTCATGCGTTAATAATATACTCATTTTAATTGTACAGAAGTTTTTTATTGTGACCGATACAGTAATAACAAACAAATCGCATATTAAACTAGTAGATCATCCTATTTGTCTATTTGAAAATGGTTCAAAGTTTGATGTGAAATAAAAATGTGTTAATAAAATTTACATTCTAAATTTTCGGTATTAACTACAACTTTTTAACGGATTAATTACACGAAAGTTTATTACAGCATCTCATAAGATATATAACGCAAGTGAACTTTGGTCTTGTGATATAGATATACATCTATGTAGATAAATTCGAAGTTTAAAATACGTGTACAGTAAGTCAAGTAAACAAATATTACTGTGTAGTTAGAATTCATTTGTTTTCTTTGTTGCTATCATCTAGGTAGAACTGTCAAATTTCACGTGACAGGTATTGAAGTGATTGAATATTTATGTTTACAAAATACGTAGATATAATTATTTGCGTATAACAAATTTTATGACTGTAGAATATAAAATTTACATTAATTGTGAAATTATTTGAATGTTATTATTCTATTCAAAATACACTAACCTCTGTTGGCAGTACAGAGGTTGCAATGGTTTTTTCAAAGGGCCTACTCACAAGAAAAGTTTCCAAAAATCACCACGCATTATACAGTTGTACGCAGAGAAACCGATCCGAGATGGAAAGGTATATGTATAGAAATGTAAATACTATTTTTATAAATGTAAAACATTTAAACCAGTGAATACTTTTTGCAGATGTAAATATGGAAAGATATGTAGATGAAACAGACATCTTGATTGTTGGTGGAGGACCTGCTGGATTATCAGCTGCCATTCAAGCTCGTAAACTAGCTGAAGAACATGGGAAAGAACTCAGAGTTACTGTTGTTGAAAAAGCTGCTACTATTGGAGGTCATATTCTTAGTGGAGCTTGTCTAGATCCAATTGCTTTAAATGAACTCTTTCCAAATTGGAAAGAATTGGGTGCGCCATTAAATACTCCTGTCACACATGATAAATTTGCGATACTTACTGAAAAAGGTAGAATATCAGTACCAATATTGAAAGGAATGCCAATGTATAATCATGGCAACTACATTGTTAGGTAATACATCACGATAATTGAAAATAGAGCCCTATTAATATACTTTTTTAGAATGTTTCTTTTTTCATCATTACTTTACACAGATTGGGCCATGTTGTAGCTTGGCTAGGACAACAAGCTGAAGCTGTGGGAGTAGAATTATATCCTGGCTATGCTGCGTCAGAAGTGCTTTATCATGAAGATGGGTCTGTTAAAGGAATTGCTACAAATGATGTTGGTATTGCGAAAGATGGTTCTCCCAAGGATAACTTTGAACGGGGAATGGAATTGCATGCGAAGTGTACAATTTTTGCAGAGGGATGTCATGGGCATCTTACAAAACAAGTTTCAAAGAAACTAGATCTTAGAAAAGATTGCGAGCCTCAAACCTATGGTATAGGATTGAAAGAGGTAATTAATACAAAATTTATACATTTGAAACATTTACAGTAAATAAATATTTTACCACAGATTTGGGAAATTGATCCAAAAAATCATAAACCTGGTACTGTTGAACACACAGTTGGTTGGCCACTAAAAAAAGACACTTATGGTGGTTCTTTCTTATACCATCTCAATGAAGATGTACCTCTTATCGCGATAGGTTTCGTTGTAGGACTAGATTATTCAAACCCTTATTTGCATCCATTCAAAGAATTTCAAAGATTTAAACATCATCCGAGTATTAAACCTGTACTGGAAGGAGGAAAAAGGTAAACTTTGCAGATTCCACGTTTGAATTCTGTGTTTATAATTTAAATTCGTATTTTAGAATAGCGTATGGCGCAAGAGCTTTAGTCGAAGGAGGTTTACAAGCTATTCCTAAACTTCAATTCCCTGGTGGTTGTCTAGTTGGCTGCACAGCAGGATTCCTCAATGTTCCGAAAGTTAAGGGAACGCATAATGCAATGAAAAGTGGAATGCTTGCAGCAGAGAGCGTCGTGGAAGCTATTATTGATGGGGAAACAAATCCTTCACCTACTAAAGGCTTAGAACCAAAATCTTATACTAACAAAATAAAAAGTAGTTGGATTTATAAGGAGTTGAAAGCTGTAAGGAATGTAAGGCCAAGTTTCCATACAAGTCTTGGACTTTATGGAGGCATGGTGTACTCTGGATTTTCTATGCTAATTGGTGGAAGGGAACCATGGACTTTTTCTCATGGGGGTACGATAATTTGTTACAAAATATACTACGAGGCTAGAAGTTCTATTATCATTATTATTACAAATGCAACGATTGTAGGTCCAGACTACAAAAGGTTGAAACCGGCATCCGAATGCACATCAATCGATTATCCAAAACCTGACAATCAAGTATCATTCGATTTATTGTCGTCAGTAGCACTTACTGGCACAAATCATGAAGCTGATCAGCCTCCTCATTTAACTTTAGCCGATGATACTGTGCCAGTAAAAAAAAATTTAGGCGTTTTCGCTGGACCAGAAGGTCGATTCTGTCCTGCTGGTGAGTCATACATTTGTTTTTATTTTCTCGTTTCATATTTTTCGTTTAACAATTATATAAAATTTGCATAAAATAATCCATTTTTCAAAAGTCTATGTTTGAGTCTTTTAAAACTATAAGAAAATACAATATGTAAATTTCAATGCTCATGAAGAGTACATTTTAGAAATTAAATTACATGTAAGAAGCAGTAAAAATGCAGACGTGTAAGGTAAGTTAGGAATAAATATTAATAAGAAAGTACATAAATAAATAACGAGAAATACACAACGATAGATTTCTAAAGTTTTACATTAACTTTTCGTCTTGTTTTTCTATGTAAAACAACCTTATCTTTTGATTTAAACTGTAAGTATAAATGCTAGATTGTACAAAATATAACGTTCAATTCTTTTAACTCCATCGTCAGAATAATTTTCAAATAATATTTTTCTATTAAATACATTCTATCAATAATGAATAAATTTCGTACATTTCATTAATTAATCTAGAGTATATCAAGTGGTCAAGTGATACAGCATAGTTGTTAAAAAGATAGTTGGTTTTCAAAATTTTCAAAAACAAATATTGATCTTAAAAACCAGTGATCTATCATTCATTGATATGCCTAATGCAATTCCATTTCATGAAGTTCGATGATGAATCACTGTCGACATTAGACAATAAAGCTTAATACTTAAGCTCCATACTTAATTTGACGTCCATTAGCGACGTGTACGTCCACCATTTCCCGTGTCTCTGCAATTTCGATTAGGACCATTCGCTTTCATCCACATTTCCCCTATGTACATATTTCCCCTCTCCCATCTTTTGCTCCTTTTCTTCTCCCTCCACGAATCTCGTCTGGGTTTATCGACCGATGTGTCCTTGAACTTGAGCCATTCGAACACCCCTCATGGCTAGACTACCCTCGACCAGGCACAGGTCCCGAATTCAGGGTGCGCGTAGTTACGGGCACCAACCCTCCTTCAGAATTTTTTCTTCTGACCTTTACTAAAGAAAGCAGATATCGTCTGCACACCATTCATCACTTTACCAACCATTCAATGTAACAGTAAAGAAATCAAATCTCCTGGAGTGCAGTAAAGCACTAGCTTGTTTATCCCGTACTTTCTCAATTCAATAAATACTCTGATCAATTAAACAAATTGATTTGTCTGACCATTTTCAAAAATGTGGATATCGTCCGTCTATTATTCGTAATTGAACCAACAATTCAACATGTCAGTAAAGGATTATAAAAATTGTCAGAGTGCAATTTCATAATAAATATAACAGCTAGTCAAGGTATTCATACTCTATTTCTTGGACTAAAAAAATTCTTTAATTGACGAATTTCTTTATTGAAATTTGTTTGAGGATTTGAAAATTTGTAACTAGGGATTCGCATAAACATTCGTAGTCTGGAAGTTGGCAGAATTATTCGCAGTCTGGTGATCGCAGACGTTTGGTGTAGTTTCTCAGACAAATTTGATACAAGACGGCATCTGTAAGCGGACGAAATTTATACGTCTGTCGTGCTTACAACCCTCCCACCACCTCTGATATTTACTGCACTCTACCTTCTTTCTATTTCCCTCGTGGAGCAATCTCTTGCTTTCCCCGGGATCGGTCGTCGGGGTAACAGGAAGGAGCTCGATGGGGGCTGTTTTCCTACAGGACAAGTCGAATGTCTGGAAAGTGGAAGGAAACAGGTTATCGACTGTCTGGCGTGGAGAGCACAATTTGACCTTTGTAATGGAACTCTGATAATCCACTGCTAGCAGGACGGAATGACGCATTTTTTCATTTTCAATAAATATTACCTGAAGAACTTTTAAACTACCGAAAGTCTATTAACACTAAACATATCGGTACTTTACGTTTACCTCTTCTTGCCATAACGGGTGCTTTTTGTAAGGGTGATTTTCGGAAAAAATTCTTAATTTATTAAAGGAAATAATTCGCAACATAACTCCTGATTTATAATAAAATAATCAGACATATTTTTATTCTTATATAACTGGTTTCTACTTCATTTTAAAGTAAATTTTGGAAAAGGTCATTTGACCCCCGCTTGGTACGTTTAGTGTTAACCTTTTAAGTGTATATCTTATTTTGAGAACGTGCATTTGCATGCTTAATTATTTATTCAATCTTGAATTAAGATTTATATATAATTGAGAACAATTTTTAAATTTTTTAATTTTCTCCTATGGTATTATACTAATTTTAATAGTAAATGCTATGTCAAAATTCCAATGCAAAAGCCATCCTTTCGTGACGAGTATACTCAATGTACACATTAAATGTGTTAATCGGACTTGAAATTGTTTGTCTATATTAAGAGGATATGATAATCTTCAACGAAATTATATTAGATTATGTTACTGGGAATGGTATAGGATTGAATTAAGGAGTTTTTAATTATAAATTTATTAAGAACTCGTTTATTAAGGAGTTCTTAACTATAAATTTTAAATTCTTACGAAATCATCACCGGTAGATAATGTGATAAATAGCAAAAGTGCAAAATACGATTTGTACTCTTTCTGGGATAGTTTGATAAATATAATACAATTCATAACCATTCTTAATTTGTTATTGTTTGCAGGCGTTTATGAGTTTGTGCCACTAGAATCCGGAGAGGGAGAAAGACTACAAATAAATGCACAGAATTGTATTCACTGTAAAACATGTGACATCAAAGATCCCAGTCAAAATATCAACTGGGTCGTGCCGGAAGGAGGTGGTGGTCCAGCTTACAATGGGATGTAAATTGCAATTGAAAGTTACTTGAATATTCTCGCTGCATTCAAGTTATATATTTTTACGCGAGCTAAATGTTTGTACAAACGACTAGGGGTTCAATAATGAAAAATATGCGATCTTTAATACTCTACATAATACTGTACAATATTTTTTGTATTATAGAGTACAGTAAAAGTATCAAATTTATAAAAAGTTTTCACTTATAAATTTTTAAACAATGTTACACTTTTTAAATACTATTTAAGAGAATAATTGTAATGGGAAATTTCTTATATGAGATGGATAATATACGTGGGTAATATATGTAGAATAAATTCTACGCTCAATATTTGAGGTAAAAATAAATGTTAATGTAAAAAGTAATCAATGATTTTCGCAATTCTTAAAATGCATTGTGTTGTAAACTTCACTGCCATTTTACAATCTTTGTTTCATAGAATTAATTGGCGAGACATATACTTAATAAATAAACATTTTAATTACTTTTTTATTGAAAATTTGTTTCTTTTATCTTGGAGGTTGTAAATTTTATTAAAAAATTATCAAATTTATAAGAAGTTTCCACTTATAAATTTTTAAAGTAAAGATGTTGCAGCTATATAATTGATATAATCGATAAAATGTGATGGTTTTTATGAGAAACAAAATGAATCTTCTCTCAAAGTAGATAAGAATATCAATTTTGTTGTAGAATATGTTGTATCAATATGTTGTATCAATATGTTGTACCGCTTTCTCAATTGTTATAATAATTGGAAGGTAAAGAATTATAAAAAGCGCATTGAAAAATGAATAGTTGATCGAAACGAAACTTTCTTTTAGCATGATGTCTTCCATATTTTTAGAGAACATTTTATATATTTTTTACTGCTATATATACGACTAAAATTTTATTCTGACTACATAAGTGCATCAATAATAATTGTATGACTCCACAAATACGAACCTTTTGTAAACAATGTAACGCTGTTTAAATAAAGTGATGCAGAAATTATTCCTCGCGTTTCCAATTATTTCTGCGTTTAATAGAAAAATTTCTTTTCATAATACGAATTATGAATTTTAAGTATTAATTTTCTAAACTAATGTTTTAGCAACGATTAAGAGCATTAATATCATTTAATTTATTATTCCACAGCAGAATGTGTCGAATTATAAATTATTTTAATAAGTTATCATTGGAAGGAGTTTAAATAAGCTATTTACTTGTCAGGATATTAAAAATAAGTGTCTTATTAATATTTTAAAAAGAACATAGAGTAGGAGTGCGTTCTGTAATCAAAACAATTTCTCGTATACAGGGTGGGCCGGAATTCGTAGTAAACCGAGCAGGGACTGATTCTACGTGAAGAAATAAGAAAAAATTTTTTTTCAAAAAAGACACTTTTATATTTGGTGCTCCGTTTTCAAGAAAATCGGCTTAAAGTTTGTTCATCTTTGCAAAGGATTAGTTATCGTCTATTCTGCTACCGCAGTTGCCTCTGTTCGAAATAGCGTTTACAAATATTAATTGTTACGAACTATCTAGTAAACGGAGTGTTTCCACCATTACCAATGTTTATAAACACTTCAGATGGAGGCAACTGCGAATAGACGAATAGATGACAACTAAATCCTTTAGAAATATGAATAAACTTCAAAGTCGAGTTTCGTGCAAACAAAGCTCCGGATAAAACAATGTTAAATTTTCACGTAGAATCACTCTCTACTTGGTTGTACTACGAATTCCGGACCACTCTGCATATAAAAGTAAGCAACTTACGTTGATTTTCTAAAGTTGATCTGATGTTGAACTATTTTGTTTTTGCTGATTTAACAACGGGCTAATATTATTCAACAATTTTGTATCTATTTACTAAAAATATGAACAACATTTGTAATTTGTTCTAGACACTCGTCAAGACGGTTCGTCGTCAACAACTGAAACTCGAGTTCGTTGTTCAGAAACTTTGTTTCCAAAGAGTTCCATGATCGAGGTATTACCGTACTTCCTCCGAAACAACATCTGCGTCGGCAAAACTGTTTCTACCACGAATCCCATTATAGTTTTTTCAGTGTTCTGTTACATTATAGAAAATCGTCCGAGAATCTGCAGGTGGCTAAGTTCGCGATTTCAGATTCAGATAAAAAAATAGCTCAACTTTTGCTTTACTTATGTTGTATGCTCAAGTATTCTACGTTGCAACTTTCGTTTTGGTATTAAATATTTTATGGTAGTCGATCCGCGAGAGGTCTCAGTGGTTTGTAGACATCTCAGTGTATTGTTGTTCGTCGTTCGCGAATGATCGGTATATGACACAACCTTATGGCGATAAATCTAAACTTCGCTGTAGATCTGCTATTGCAAGGCAAAAGAACATACGTCGTATTTCAGTTTATGCCGTAACTGCACTTTGCAAGACAGCATTTTGCTTTCCAAATAAAAAATATATGAAACTCATTTTTCCTTTTATTAGAAGTCGACAATTTTACTATGTAAAAATGAAACAAGTAAATATAAGTGAAAAAATTTTACAAATCTAAAAAAGTTAATCAACATACCCGCTTACATCCTATAGTATTCTTACTACATTAGAATCAATGTTAATGTTAATTGAAGCATCTGACAAAATTATGTAAATTCTGATTAGACGTACATTTATATTGCACCTCGCGTTATGTAGCAAATGAATTTCTATTTCGCCCTGTTCAGATGCTCGAGAGGAGCATTTTAAAAAAGATATTGAAAATAATTGATAAATAAAATTATAAATGTTTTTTAAGCATACTCGGTTATATTTTTGTCAAAAAGATTTGTCGCTTGAGTGATTCTACGAAATAGGAATACGCGACATACGTTTTTTGTTTTATATATATATATATACACATGTAGGGACAAATGGAGTTTTAGAAATTTCAATTTTTGAGGTAATCAATATCATTGTTTAAAGCGATGCCTGCGAAGAATATCATTCGACCGGTAGAAATTGGCCTACGATTGACTGGAATATGGCCGTCGGCTTACGAAAATTTCTTTCGATTGCTTTGGGTACTAATGATGAGTCCAACATTAGTCATTCAATATTGGTACGTAAAGAACCGGCTCAATTCTGAGCACTTGGTAGACTTGATAGAATGCGTGAGCTGTGCTATGCCATACGGTCTGACCTTCCTCAAATTGATCATCTTCTGGAATAAACGCAGGTAAGCATCATTTGTTTTGTCGCTAAGCGTTGTTTACATACTTTATAAAATACAAAGGTATTAACCCTTACTGCTCCAAGTGTGCCTCTCAGGCACCACCAATGTGTGGCGCTCTACTCCAAATGTATTTGGAAATAGTAAATAAAAAATATTACTCCTCAGTCAGTTACAAGCGACCAGTAAAGACAGTCGGATCTGAACTTGTTTATTATTTACACGTCATTGTAGCATTTCAAATCTGATACTTAAAGACTTGCAAGTCGAAATATGGTTAGAATAAGTTGGAGTTGTCGGTCGAGATTCACAACTAAAAATCGGTGCAGTAAGGGTTAATAAATAAAATAATACTCCGTTACAATTATTCACAAAATACTTAGATAAAATATTAAGTGTAGTTGTTGTGCAGAACAGAGCCTTTGTGATCTCAATTTTCATATTAACAATTGTGACGTACTGCTGTAGACTGTATGTAGTAGATAAATTCAATGAAATGTACAGTGCAACATTCTCTATGGGAGTTTCGTGAACGTTTCAATAACTTCGTGTTATTGGAATCTATTCAACGCTGCCAGACGCAACTGGGTACGAACGGCTTTGTCTTTAAATCAAAAATTGACTAAACAGCAACAGCTAGGTGCGAATTGCTTGTTAGCCATTGCGGGTAATACTATTCGAATTTGCGAATATCGAACATTATATCTTGCAGTGAACATAATTTCGAAAATTAATGGAAGCGACAGTAGAACATGATTCACGTAGAAAATATAATGTTAGAAAAGTATAAATGATAACTGGAGTCTTCCATAAAAATTGGAAGAGGGTAGGATTAATATTGTTTTTACTAATGTCATTTTTAAAAATTAATATTCTTTAATCACTCGATAAGACGAACTTTTGCATTACTTTTGTATGTAACACCGGACCAATCATGCAGACTTATTCATTTAAACTGATGTGTTATTTCTTATATTAACGAGACCAATACTGAACAACATAAATTTCTCCTAATATGAGAATATCGTTTAATAATTTTACTGTAGGAATATTATTCCGATAATTATCGGGATGCCTTAGAATGTCATCTACTGGTGTGCTATTACATACCCAAAATGGAGGAATGTATTGATGTAACGATGTAGTAAATTTAGCGTCATAAACAGAAACTCCTTTCGCGAGTTCAGTTCAACTAGAGTCTTCGGACCCAAAGCCGTTTTTAGCGCTTTAAAAGTTCTCAGCAATTGCCTGAAAGGGTGTCTTGCACATTATGGCCGAAGCGCCATTTTCCTCTGTCATAATAACTTTTATTGGCCGTAAGACCCAAATCTCTGTTTACGACTCCGTATAAGAGCACCTTCGAGGTAGTAAACCCAACGGGATCATAAACGGAAGGATCTTCAGTTTGGGCCAGTTAGGGTCCGTAGGCTTAGTGTTGTTGTTACGCTATTTGCGACCGTTAGACGAGGCATTTATGAACATACGATTATTGTTTAGCCGCTGATCATATCCTAACAAAATATGACAAGAAATAATATTAACCATTCGTGTACTGACTACATTTTGTAAAGCTCGTAAGTTTATAATTCACAAGATTTCTTAGGAAGCTGTTCAATATCAATGGTTGTTTCAATAGTAGTAATACAATCTAATCAGTTTCTTTGGGATTATCATTTAGAAGATCTTCAAACTCTTGTTTGATACAAGACTGTAGCGACCGCTACCTCCGTTCCCTGCCGGTAGATGGATACCTTTCTCGCAAGTCCTCTGAGCGTTCCCGATTTCTATATGTACCAGCTAATTATAACTCCTCAATATCCCCGCGTCTAAGGCAGGGTCCGCTAGCATAGCCTTACTGACAGTGTCACCAAAAGACAATCGTTAAGAACTCTTAACACTTTGCCGGCCGCACTGTTTTTAAACATTTCTTCGCTTGGCGCCGGCACCACTAACTCTGTTATTTCGCTTGTCGCCGGCTGTTTTTGAGGTTATTGGGAGATGATAAATTTCAAGTTTTTCTAATCTCATCGGTAGTAGGCAACAACAAAACCCCACAGATGATCGAGAGAATGCTAAGGATACTAAAGTGTTGTCGTCGGCCACTCGGCGATATCGTGCGCACGACATCATCGCAGTGTTGTCGGCCGCCGAGCGATACTTTGCGTGCGACGCCACTGTGGTGACGTCGGCCGTCAGGCATGTACTTTGCGAAGGTCACCACTGTGGTGTCGCCGGACGGCATAGTGTTAATAAGCTGTTGTTATTTTTGCAGAGTATTTAAAACCATTTTAATCGCAATGGATGCTGATTGGGATAACACTTCCATTACGAAAGACAATGTAGACACCATGGTAGAGAAAGTTAAACTGTCGAATCGCTGGTCCCAATTGGTACTGAGCATGTACGTTTGCGCAGTATTCATGTACAGTATTGTGTACATCAACGGCATTCGTAGTACTGGTCACAACAACATTTCTGCAGAGTCTGCGGAATTGTTAATCAAAATGGAACTTCCTTCGGCAGCTTACAAAAGATTGAATTTTCAATATGTAATAATCGTACAAATTTGCCAATTGCTATTGGTCGCTTTTGCCATAGCTACCGTGGACGCTCTACTGATTACGCTGGTAACACTCAAAAATAGAAAAATTGTTCTATAGCACTGTTTTCTAGTTGTTCATAATTTGTTCACGATTCGTTAACTAAATATTTCGTTTTATAGATATTACACGTTGGAGGGCAGATAGAAGTGATGCATCAAGTTTTAGGAGGCATTCAGTTTAAGAGCAAAAAGCATGGTTTGCAAAAAAGTACTTTTAAATATTTATTCAAAAAGCATCAGAATATCATTGACTTCACAAAATGCATTGAAAGTCTTTTTTCGTTCATTGCTTTGATGCAAATGTTGTGCAACACGATTAGTATTTGTTGTATAGGCTTCATGATGATGATAGTGAGTAAGACCTGCGACCATTACAGTTTCCAAAATAGTACAAACGCCTCATAACTTCCATCCAACGTTTTACACACCGTAATATAAGATGCATGCGATCAATTTCAGAGTAAATTGAAAATGTAGAATGGAATTTGAGGTTCAAGATTTTGTTCAATGGAAAACCTACTTTTCTACAGAATTATCAAATAATAATAATTAAACTACTACAAAGTATCTATAAAGTGACAATTCTAATACAATAGACACTGCTAAATCTGGCTCGTCCTTTTCCTCATTAAAAAATGCTGTAATTGCTATTTAAAGTAAGGTAGTGGAACAGGTTATTGTGGGGTGATCAATTGCTGTGCCCGTCGTTTGTTTTTGGATAATAACACGTTAATTTGTCCATTTAGTACTTTCTTAGTTGGCTCGAGTTTTTTGAGGTTTCTTACATCTTCCTTATTTCCCATTTCCGCTCTTTTCATTTTTCTTTTGATCGAACTCGCGCAGACTTTCATGAACGATCAGCATCCAATATTGAACGTAAACCTACGTTATGGAATTATCAATTTCGAAAGTGTTTATTCCTCAATCTAACTTTCAAGGCAAGAAATGCGGTAATAACTTTTATGTTCGGTACAGTCTTATTAATAAATGTGGCTAAAATGCTTTAAATTTTATTAATAATAATCATATATGTATGATGTACGCATTATGTCGTGGAAGTTGACTGCAGTAGAATAAAAATGGGTAAACATTAGAACATATCGGCAAAATCATCATTTTGCGAAACTTTTTCTATAATTAAATATAATAGCCGTTTTTTTTTAATTTTTAAGATATTCACAAAAAAGTTAATGATACACAAATTCAATTATATTGGGAATTCAGAGTAATAGGAATTTAATATACATATTAGAGATACCACTTATCAGGGATGTTTTACATCATGGCTCGGAACGACCGAGCACGCAACATTGATGCCGCGAGGACTACGCTTTCTTGCATTGCTCACAGCGCC
>CM052166.1:5220499-5249914 GCA_028455555.1 Augochlorella aurata | reverse complement strand
GGACTTAGGGTTCATGCTGAACCATACTAACTTATTATACCTACTCTAATCCGGAGTCCGTGTAGTCATCGTGTGTCGCGTAAAGATGTACCAGCCATTATAGGAACGTGGGAGATGCAGCCTGTGTATCGGTAATGATAATAAATATACGCAGAAATGCGAAGTCTGCCAGATGCATATACAAATTTACTTAATTTTCTCAAACGAAATAACTATTATTAAACAAGCCCTCAAACTTATCGACAACTCAACTCACCAAATCAATTTTCCCTTTCTCGGTTGCACCACCGATGCTGGGACACCCCGTATATGTTACAGAAATACTTTCTTGTTACAGGCATTGGGCATCGAAAATACAGTTCCCGTTCTACTGAAATGTATAATGTTCTATTATGTAATTTGTCTAGATCTGTACATCTACTGTTTTGTTGGGGAATTCCTCAACGCTAAGGTAATTGCATGAAACGAATTACATCGTATATAATAAATATACGTAGCATAAATTAGCAATAAATAATGCACACTTAGTACGCTTTGTTTCAGACGATATTATTCACATGATAGATAGAGAAATGTTGCATTCGGCAACAGCTTTAAGTATAGAAAAGAGCGATATAATTAACTGTTCAGAAACGGGCCAGAGTGAAGTCTGTTTTTTCTACAATAATATCCTTTCTTAATCGCAACACTCGAACCTCTTTAAATGCCCTTAAGGTTTACTACGTCACTAATATCATTGTCTCTCAATATGTTCGGAGCGAAATATGCAATAAATATATTAGGTTGGCCCTCAATTTTGTGAGGATTTTTATATGCAAGGAAAATGTATTTTATCCTTAACGTGAGGGAGCATCACTCGTATAATTCATCACTAATATATTTTTCGTTCTGCTAAAACAATTTTTGCCATTTCTAAAAGTTAAAAGCTACGCAAAGTTATTTCACTTTGTATTTACGACAGAACTGAAACAATTGTAGTTGTTCGGGTATTGTTATCTTCACACGAAAATATTGTTTGAAGATAACTTTAAAGGCACATACAAAGATGTCACATAGAAGTTGATTATTTTTAAGAAATAGTAACGATCAAATGCCAGTGTAGGAAACGTCTGCGCGATATTAGTACGGCAAATGAATATTTTCTAAGTAGAACATAGTTGAATATGTAGGTTACTATTAACACACACGTTGTTATTAACATTTTCTGTACTTTTAGAGTAAAATGATCGGTGAGATAGCATATGGAATACCATGGTACGACTTAGATCCTAATGTTACTCGACAATTAGTGCTGTTGATATTAACTGCTCAGGAAGGATTACCTCTAACATTCGGAAAGTTTTCGAAACTCAATTTGGAAAGCTTCACTAGCGTAAGAAATTCTCTATTTTTCACGTATAGTTATGTCTGTTCTCTTTTTCACCGTGTTGTCAACAACTATATGTGTTGATAACTTGAGTAATTGAATATTCTGACATTTGTAGATCATGAAGGCTTCAGCGTCTTACATGTCAGTGCTTCTAGCAATGTCTTGAAAAAGATACCTAGCACTTGTTGTACACATAAAACAGAGAGAGAGAGAGAGAGGGAGAGAGTGTGAAAGAGAGAAAGAGAGAGAGAGAAATTATTTACGAACTTATCATTACACAGCACTACGTAAATACACCTCTCTTCGTTAGACTTTTCGGAGTCCTATTACAGTAGTTCGTACACATGTTATGCAAATATAATTGCTACACTTATAGTGCGATGTCTATTTCATACTGTTGGAATGCAGTGATATCATAGCAGTGATCCCAATAAACCTATAAGCACTGTAGCATTATTTGAGATATTTATGTAGAACAGCGCTCGGAATTAACCAGCACGCAACATGATGAATGCAAGGGCTACGCCCGCAGATTCCCGTCGCGCGTCTCACTCCCCGTGGTCGTCTCTTTTAGCATGGAACATCTCAGGTGCGTATGCCTGTTGCTTCGTGTGTGTAATGTTTAGACAATCATCGGGGATGCGATGAAAAGAAATATTTGATAAAAAGAAATCACATTCTTCTGTTTGAAGCTTCGTTTACGAGAAAATCTAGTTTGAAAATGTGTAGGTAATAGGTTTATTATTAATTATACAAGGTGATACCCGACGGGTAGTAACCAGTAATAAACGTATTATCTATACCTCTTTAAACTCAATTTTTTCGTAAACGAAACTTCAAACGAAAAAATGTTATTTCTTCTTTTGCGACTTATTTTCGCACGTAGAATCACCCTCTGCGTGATAATACCACCCATCTGGTAACACTGGTTTTATTATGTTGGTGTGTAGTACATATGTCAGTCGCTGTTGTGTAAGATATTGTTTTTATATTATTGATAACTTTTCTCTTTTTTACCTTATTGAGATCTGCTGGTGTGGATGCGACCATTTCTGTGCCGCTGGTCTCCACTTTTGATCAATTTTTTATTTACGATACTTATCTCCTAGTTTTGATATTTTTAACTGCGTGTTCTCCGTCGCTGGCTGAGTTTCCGTGTGTCGAACACACGGAAATCATCGTTCTTGTCCTGTAGGGTGACATAGTATGAATACGCACTTACTATTCATTACTACTTTGTTTTGATTTGCTTTAGTACAAGAGAGATACAAGTAAACGTCCGATCGCTTAGACGGCTTCTCGGAAACTGACGGGCCTCCGTAGAAAACATTTTTACTTTCAGTAAAAAGTTTTTTTTCTCTACAAAACGCAAATTGAACGGCAACGTTTGATAAAATCAATTTAATATGCTATTGCCACTCGTGCATGTTTCTGCATTATTTACGAAAATCGTTCGCCGCTGGAACGAAATTGCGATAACAACTCGAATAAATTCTCCCCCCTCCTTTTTCATTCCCGATGTACCCGTAATCAGTGCGGTATTGTTTGAAATATTTATATGGATCATGCGAATGCGGAACAAATGCTCGTGTATCGCTTTCATTATTATTTCACTTCCTATAGTTCTCGGGGAAGTTCTTGCTCTATCGTAGAAAGTTGATGCGAGTTTCTGTCGAACACGAGAGAAAGAGCGAGAGAGAGAGAGAGAGAGAGAGAGAGAGAGAGAGAGAGAGAGAGAGAGAGATTTACGCAATATGTATTGCGACCATAATGGACACAGGAGAATCAACCAAAAATAGAGTCGTAACGAACAAACGCGCGGACGTTAGTTTCAGAAAAGATGCTTCGGAGTACAGTGAGTAAGTCCGTAAAGTATGGACTTCACTTTGTTGGCATTTGGCCTGGTACACCGTTTCCGGGATTGCGAAAATTTTTTTGGGTGTTGTCTACTGCTCTGTGCCAGATTTATCAGTACAAGTACGTGATCACGCATTTTAAAACTGACGACTTCGCAGATATGGTTGACTGTTTGTGTTTTGCTCTGCCCTATACTATGACGTTGGTTAAATTAATTATTGTTTGGACGAATTACGGGTAAGTTAAAAAATATTGTTCCTACAGGTGAAGCTTTTTGCACGGAGAAATAACGAAGCGTCGGTGTGATTGTAATACATGTCTAAATAAACGGTGAATCTTTATGCAAACGAGAAATTGTCTTTATTTAATGCAGTCCTACATTCATAATTTTGGTGACTGTGTTATATAACATAACACAATGATGCAATAACTTCGTTAATTTAATAGCTCGGACACGTGGATTTGCAAATATGTTTTTGAAATACTTGTTGCTTTTTTTAAAAGATCACAGAATGATTAGATTATTCGTTTAAAAGATACTTAGAGCGATCGTGTATGGCAAAACCACTATGCTGATGGGTTTCATTCGCTTCTGGCTTTATGTATCTGTCAATGTAATTCTCAGTTGAAGGAGACTGGTGGCTTTAATAACGATATCTCGTAGTGTGCTTTGTGAAATGTTGTCGACCATGGAGGAAGATTGCGCGAAATTCGCTGCTGTCGATGCAAATAACCTCATATCGAAAACAGCCGAACTTTCGTACCGTTTAACGAGCACACTCGGTTTACTCTATTTGGGTGCCGTATGTTGCAATTCAGCTACCTCCCTACTGTTCTCACAATCTGACGATTCGATGCCTCGACAGCTCCTCATAAATATGGATTTGCCATTTAACACCAACGAATCTCCGGCTTATGAAATCGTGGTCACTGCCCAAGTTATCCTTCTGACATCAGGAGCATACACTTTCGGATTATTTAGTGCGTTGCTCTTGATGCTGGTAAGCTTGTAAGAAGATGCTACGATCCTTAGAGAATTTATCGCGTAGACAAAAGAGTCGAACGCTGGAAAAATATTTTATTTTGCTGCCATCATTTTTAGATTCTTCACGTAGGATGTATCATTGACATATTGTGCGATGTACTGACGCATGTATCTGACAACGAAACAGGATCATTACGATTCGTTGCTATGGAACATCAACAAGTTATCCTGTTCACGGAGAAAATTGAACAACTCTTTACGTACATATCTTTCAGCCAACTTTTGTCAAACACTATAGTTACGTGCTGTTTAGGATTTCTTCTTATAACTGTGAGTGGCAATGTTTTTGTAATCTATGCGTTCATTATACTTGAAAGATGTTGCTATGCTTTACAGGATAATGTTAAAGCAGACGAAAGTTTTCTGATATTGTATTTGGTCTGCTTACTCTTTTATAACTGTGAGTGGCAATGTTTTTGTAATCTATGCGTTCATTATACTTGAAAGATGTTGCTATGCTTTACAGGATAATGTTAAAGCAGACGGAAGTTTTCTGATATTGTATTTGGTCTGCTTATTCTTTTCAGTATCAGTATCAACGGTTTAAGATCAAAAAGTAGTCGTAACTCTTAGGCGCCAGAAAAAAACTATGTGGTTTTTCCATTAAATATAGAATTTCAATTCTGGAAAGACACGACTTTTGAAGAAGTTTGTGTAAATGAAAATAGTTAGAATTAAAACTGCTATTTCTATCAAAATGAAAACTCTATTTGCTTGCCGAATTGTAGACTCTTATTACCTTCACTGTTCAGTAGTTTTAGCGTTCGACCACAGAGATTTTTTCCAGAACTTAATAATCTAATAGTTAAACTTTGGCGACACTGCGACGAAACTCATTTTATAGGATTGCCCTAAAACAGTTCCAGTAGAACTGACAATGAGCTTTCAGTTAATCTTTCTGTATGTATGTATGCACGTATATACTAACCCTTGAAGTATTTCAACGAGTACCTGAAACGGCTAGTACATATAGTAATACCTGTCTAAATGAAAACCATTTTGTGTTTCAGACATTGGGGGCAGAAAATGGACTTCCACAAATGCTAAAATTTTTCTCTGCCTATGCCGCAGTTTGTTTAGAGATCTTCATTTACTGCTTCGCTGGAGAGTACCTCAACATTAAAGTAATTAAGTCCCATGAATTACGCGTATTAAGCTTGGCGCAGAAATCCGAATTCTTTCACTTGGTATTTTACAAATGATTTTTCGAATAAATCTTCTATATTATAACGTATCTGATTACACACATTTTGTGACACAAAATATTATGGAAATTCAGGAATACATATACATTGTTTTAAGCACAGATAAATCCTCTGCGAGATTTTTTCAATTTGTATATTTATGTTAAATAATTTATTATTTGTTAGAGTCAGATGATCGTCGATGCAGCATATCAAATATCTTGGTACGAACTGCACCCTAATATCAGTCGACAATTAATACTTTTAATTCTAAGATCTCAGAAAGGATTGTCGTTGACATTCGGGAAGTTTTCAGCCCTTAGTTTGGATAGTTTCACCGAGGTAAAGTTTTCATATATTATTTATAACAATATTAGTCTCAATATATGCAGATAAAGTCTGTAATATTTATGATGTAATCACCAATGGTCTCTAATAATATCATTATGACTTTTGTGTTCGTAGATTATGAAAGCATCAGCGTCATACATGTCTGTCCTGCTTGCGATGTCTTAAAAGTTGCTACATTTTCCATCCGTAGTGTACCATAATTGAGCAATTAGAAGGAAATTACCGAGTTTACATCGACTATTTAGAATACTGTTCAATCCATGTGGTGTGCTCTTTTAAAATATAATTTATAAATATTTTTAAACGAAGTAAAATCGTCTAAGTAAAACCAACCTGGTGATTTTTACACGTCATAGGTGCTACAATTAGTGCCCCTTTAGCGTTAATTTGGTTCCCCGTGTTCGCTGCTCCCGCAATTATTTTTCATTTTTAGTCACGTATTAACGTACCGAAACCAACTGCAAGGGTATAACAATCTCTAAAAATTCAACTCGCATTGTGCTCCTTCTAAGCAACGCCATCTGCTTTCTCACCACACTCATCTTTTTTGCATAAAATCATTCTCATGCACGGCATCTTGCAACAGAAAATAAACCAACGTTTCAGTTTCCCTTTAACCTTCGTGACATTGCGGGTTCATAGACCTTGGAAGCACAGATTTTTATTTTCCGGAGTTCTCCTCTTCATAAGCGAGACTTCAATTCGATGCAACAATTCTGACTACATTAATTCAATACGATGCTATCTGTCCGCTGTCAGCGTGTGCATTTTTTATGGTAATCGTCTGTCAGCGCGACGAAACTGAAAAAAGAACTTTAACATATCCTCCCTCGTCCGGGACAAACCCATAATCATCGCGGTATTATTTCGATTTTCAATATTTATGACGTTCGTGCGTGTACGCTTCAGGCTGCCATTCTTACGTTGTTTTCAACAATGTTACCAGTCTATCGTTCGACGTTCGGGAAGCATTACCGAGCGTGCGCCACTGACAATCGCAAAGGCTCTATCATAATGGATCCTGCTGTCTCAAAGAGAAGTGCAATCTAAAAGAACAGAGTCAGACATACAAATTTTACGCGAGATGTTCCGGAGTACGGTTAGTAAATCGATTAAGTACGGACTTCATGTCGTTGCTTTTTGGCCCGGTACACCGTTCCCGGTTATTCGTCGACTATGTTTGATGCTGTCTACGATCCTTTGGCTAATTTTCCAATGTATGTATGTGGTTACACACTTTTACACCGCCGGTCTCTCGAAACTCTTCGATTGTTTGAGTCTTACTGTTACCTACAACTTGCTGATCATCAAATTAGCTGTCACGTGGATATATCGTGGGTGAGTTGCTTCGTAGCAAGTGCTATTTTCTATTGATCTGTATCGATGTTTATTGTTGAAATTAGTGTATAAAGTCGTAGATTTTCCTAGCGCATGATGATATAGACATTGATCAACACTTAACACTTCATCTGCATCGAAAGTCTGTTATCACTAGACTGTAGATTATCGTGCAAATTCTCATTTTCATACGTTATTTCAAGAAATATTCCTTTCTTTAACTAAAATAAATCATCGAAAAAATGAAATAAGAAAGCTTTTCAGACCTTGCCAATTTATACGTTATCTTGTGATTTAAAAATAAAATCCAGCAGTTTAATCATCACGGTACTGTAACCGTGTTTTTATTAAAAAAAGTTGCTTGGAATTTTTTGGAATTTTTCTTATTGACTGTGTTATTTATAAACAATTTAATAATTTTCTCTTAAATAACATCGCTGTTTCTATTGAAAAATTTCTGAAAGCCACTGTTGCTCTTCCTCTCTCAAAAGACTGTTAACTTGCCGTAGGTAGGTAAAGTGTTAATTTGCTACTTTTGCATTCGTGTATGTTAGCAATTTGTATTGCAAACTGTTGTGTTTAACTTCTACGCAGAGTTCAGAGTGCAATCATTGGCTGTCAAAGTCAAAATTGTGCCATGTAGCGACATATAAGTTTTCACCTATAGCGTTCAACTTATTCTGCGTAATTATTTTTTCATCGAATTGAAAAGACCTGTTCCAATTTCGAAATTCACTCCGTGCATTATCATCCATAGAAGAAGCGAAGAACTCGCACCATCGTCATTGTCTCTGGGAAGAAATGCAGAATTCGATGCTGAACAGGGCAATGCATTCCGGTATTGCTAATATCTATTTATATGATTAATTTCTTCAGATATTTCGTACATATCCAAACGCAGTCATTTATGAATGAAACCAGTGAGCCAATTGGTTTCATCTTGGAAGACTGGTGGCTTTAATAACGATATCTCACAGTGTTCTATATGACATTTTAACAACTATGGAGGAAGATTGTGTGAAGTATTCCGGTTTCGATACGCAAAAGATCATACCGAAAGCGGCGGAGAATTCGGAACGATTGGCGAGCACAATTCTTACATTCTACGTGGTTACAACGTTTCTTTATACGATTGCTACACTATTTGCACCACAATTCAACGAAACTCGACATTTTGTCTTGAATATGGTCCTGCCTTTCGACGCCACCGAATCGCCAAAATACGAGATCGTGATAATTGCACAAATTATTCATTTGATGCTGACTGGGTACGCGTATGGTGTTTTTACTGCTCTCCTTTTGATGGTGGTAAGTATACATCGTTCGTATTTTAATTATGAGAACTAAATTGGTTAATTACGTTATTGTGCTATTAGGACTGTGGATTTTTTGAAATTTTTTACAGAATTTATTCTTTCTTTAATTGTGAAAAAAATAATGGAAAATTATACTTCCTTATTTTTGTGTTAAATCATAACGACTAATATACGAAATGAGTTAATACGATTTTTTGAACATTCTTAGAACTGCAAAGAAACAAGTACTTTTATTTTAGCAATAATCAACGTCATTTTATATAAATTAATTTATTTTATATAAAAAAATTTTATATAAAATAATTTATTTTAGACATTACTTAGAGATTAAAGATATTTTTAAAGATATTTTAGACATTAGTTATACATAAAAACTGCTTACTTATTAGTAGTTACGCATCATGATAGTGACATCAGCATTTTCTAATAATGGTACGATTATTTTAGATAATTCACACAGGATGCCATGTCGATCTGTTGTGCAATATAATAAGGGATGTAGCATCTTCTAAAGACGAGGATCAATTCCGATTCGTTGCTGTGAGACATCAAGAAATCATTGACTTTTCAGAACAAATTGAAAAGATTTTTACCTACATATCTTTCGCCCAGCTTCTGACGAACACTGCAGTTTCATGCTGCTTAGGATACATAGCTGTAACAGTAAGTAATGTTGATTTCTTTTGGTTTAGACACACGAAGTAACTTTAACATTTTGAACCTATTTTATCTAAGAATAATTTGTTCTTATAGTCATTGCATGAAGAAAATGCATTACCGCAATTGTTTAAGGCTGCTTTTGGCTATATTGCAATCTGCATAGAAATATTTACGTATTGCTTTGCTGGAGAATATTTGAACGTTAAGGTACATAACTTTAAATTGAGTTTTTTACTATTAAATAATATGAACACCTGCAATTAAGTAATATGCTGTACTATTTAGCTGGATACCTATTTCAGAGAAACAAAATTTTGTGTCCAGTAAAATATCAGACGTCGTTTACATGTCAGTCTGGCCTAGAAAATTTTTTACTACAACCCAGATAGCACAAAAACGTGTCATGGACGTCTTAAAGACATCCTGAATTTCCTATGACGGACATAAAATGTCCATTGACCTAAAATGTATGTCTTTAAGACGCCGTGTGTTGTCTGGGGATGTATTATTTTTTATATAGACGAATTTTTCCATCTGATTGTTGTACACTGATTTTTACAAGTTTAGTTTGAACCTACATCTTTTACTTCTTAAAAAGATTCATTCAGTAAGAAGCAAGTTTCATCGTAGTTTGTTATTAAAGTTTCTTTCATTCTCTAGAGTGACATGATTGTCGATGCAACATACCGAATGACTTGGTACAACTTGCAGCCTGCTACAAGTCGACAAGTTGTACTCTTACTCGTAAGATCTCAGAAAGGCTTGCGGCTGACTTTTGGAAAATTTTCAAACCTCAGTTTCGAGACCTTTACTTGGGTGAGGTTTTTTAATTTCGCCTGCAGTGGGTGGAAGATCTATTCGGGCACCTTCAACCCCCCAATAAACCTTATATAACTTTTTTAAAACAGGACTAAAAGACATGAATCTTTTGAAGAGTTAGAGAGACTAGTTTATTGCAGAATGACAAAAATACTTTTTCTTTGTTATTACTTCAAATTGGATGATTTTGACATCTTTCAACGCCTGTAGCTTGACTCTGCATCAACCGATTTCGATAAAATTTTAAAAATGCGTACAAGTCACCGAGATCTACGAAACGCATTTGTTAAATTTTCACTACAAGCTCAGATGATAAGGTTGAAAAAATGTTGGTTTCTTGCAGTGAACTAGACTCATTAGCATGTTCAAAAAGTTCAAGTTGTCTAGTTTCGTTATATGTCATGTGTCCGAATACTTTATTTATGTCAGTATTGATCGTTAATTTTTTTCGAATAATTTTTAAGCATAAAGAATTCGTGGTATTTGTAACTTAACAAGTAATGCTGTGCTTTGTGATCCTAGATTATGAAGACGTCGGCATCTTATATGTCAGTGTTTCTTGCGATGTCTTAAAAGACAAAAGTAAAATTGAGAAATTACAAGTTAATAAACACCGCGGGCAACATAGATAGGCGAACACCACTAACGTGCAATTGAATTGAATTGAAATTATAACATATTTGTATGAACTGACATAATTACTTTTAGGATATTTGTTCGTTACTGGCGCTTACTTCACATATCATGGTGCTTTATCTTTAGCCAAATGTTAATGTATAAAAAATGAAGAATTCAAATATAGCAATATTTGAAAATTCAACTCACATGTTGTTCTGCAGCGATGCAAGCTGTACTTTCGCCAACACCTCTCTCCATGGAATAAAAACATCTGCTATGTCACCACTCGAAGAGGGAAATGAAAACAATAGCTAAACTTCTCTCGACCTGCAGTATTGTTACAATTTCATGGGACTTCCAAGAAAAAAAAATGTTTTCATTTAGAAGTTCTCTTTTCTTCGAAATCAAAACTTCAATTCGGCACGATTTGCTACTAAATCGATTTAACATGATATTGCTCGTAGTCTGCCTGCTGTTGCATTTTTAATGCAAAACCGTCGGCCAGTGCAACCAAGCAGATACTGCAACCTCAACAAATCGTCCCTCGTCTCTTCCTATTCCCAGCAAACCCGTAATCATCGCGGCATTATTTCGAATATTTATGAAGATCGTGCGTGTGTTCTTCAGGCAGCGGGTATTTGCATGTTTTCAACAAAGTTCCCAGTCTATCGTTTGAAGTCCAGAAAGCATTACAGAACGTGCCACTGACAAAGGCGCACGTTCGGTCATAATGAACGTTGCAGTGTCGAAGAAAAGTGGCAACTAAGAAATAAAAACGTGATTGTTTTCGTGCGGGATGACGTTTCGTAGTACAGTTAATCAGTCGATTAAATATGGACTTCGTATCGTCGGCGCTTTACCTAGTACATCATTTCTGAATTTACAAAAGTCCTTCTATATCATGTTTACGGTTGTGTCTCTGTTTTACCAGTCCATGTACGTGATTACACACTTTCTTTCTGAAGGGCTCCCACAATTGTTCGACTGCTTCACTTTAATTTTTACGTATAATTTGTTGTTTGTTAAATTAACCGTTGCGTCGATGAATAGTGGGTAAGTTGTTTCGTCGTTGATATTATTTTCTGCAGATGACAGAAAAGGGTGCAGACATTTCACCGTTAACATAATGAAAAAGACTTTGTATTCGTGCATGCGTTTACACGTTAGTTCTCGAATTACCACGCAGTTTTCTCGTAGAATCGATTTAAATATTGATGTCGCACCATTAAATATTGATTGTCGCGCCATTTTCATTGTCTCGGAAAGAAATATCGAATTCGGTGTAGAATGGAGCAATGTATACTGGGATTGCTAGTGCCTGCCTATTTAGGTAGTTCCTTAAGATATACTTCGTATCCAAAAGCAGTCATTTTTGATTGACGACTGGTGGCTTTAATCACGATATCTCGCAGTGTGATATACGACATTCTAACGTCAATGGAGGAAGATTGTGTAAAATATTCTGTTGCCGATTCAGAGAATCTTATACCGAAAACTGCGGACCTTTCGCAAAGTTTAACGAAAGCAGTTATTATCATATACGTGGGATCCACAGCTTTCTACGCAGTCACAACTCTCGCGACCCCGCAGGTGAACGATACGCTACCTCGACGTCTTCTCTTGAATATGGATTTGCCTTTCAACACCATCGAATCGCCGAATTACGAACTTGTGCTGACTGTACAAATTATGAGCGTAATGATGACAGGATATGCGTACAGTGTTTTCAGCGCTCTCCTTTTGATCACAGTAAGTGTAAATAATTACTTTAGATTTGTAAGACAACCACGTGATTTTCAACTATGCTTGAGCCCATTTATCGTTTTCAGCTCTTCAATTATTACTTTTTTTTCTGAAACTATGTATTTTTAAGTAATTTCATTATATTATTATATTATAAGTAATTTTTTATATTATATTATAAGTAAATTTCATTATATTATTCGGGATATAACCGTAATTCCGGGAAGATTTTTGCTGCATTTTTAAAAATATATTTTTGTGTGATGTGACTCATTTTAGGTACTTCACATGGGATGTCAGATAGATATATTGTGCAATGCAATGACGAGCATCGCGTCTTCTAAAGACGAGAAACAATTTCGGATCGTAACCGAGAGGTATAATGAACTTATTGCGTTCTCAGAGCAAATTGAACGGATGTTTACGTATATATCTTTCGCCCAACTTATATCGAACACTATATGTTTATGCTGTTTAGGATATCTTATTATAATAGTAAGTAATACTGTTGTGTTCTTGTCCTCGACTTGTATACAGAATGCCTTTGAAGGATATATGTGTACGCGCCGTGGAAGATATGTTTCAGGTGATTTCTCATGAAGAGATATGACAAAAATGTGGAATCATTTTTTTTTGTATACATATACATATACAAAGTTTGCATTGTATACATATACGTTCTTATGGCCAATTGTAAGAAACGATTCGTCGAGTGCTATATATCGTATATCGTGTTCTTAAACAATGTTTTGCAACATTAGCGAGCCTGTGGATTCAAGAAAAAACACAAAAAGTATTTGAATTGCTAACATAATCATAACAGAGAAAGTCGAATACACACGGTTTGCAAACATAATAGGCAATATACAGGGTGTCCCGTTTAAGTATAAACAGTGGAATATCTCAGAAAAGGTTCAAGTTATGAAAAAATGTTCTTATAGAAACTGTTCGAAACGATGGGGCACATTATCTAGTGTTAAAACTTTTTATGTAGGTGGAGTGGTAGAGAAGATTTCAAGGTCATGTTAATCTCTTTAAACAGAACCATACATTTTTTTGCGATGCCATGATACGCATTGCCACTGAATTTCGTCGTCTTAATTTATGATTTGTTAATGGGCTGACATTAAATAGCAAATCGTTGGATTCGTCTCGAGACCCACTATTATAATATCACAAAAAAGAATATGATCCTATCTAAAAAAAATTAACACGACCTTAAAATCTCCTCTACCACTCTACGCAAAAAAATATTAACACGAGACAATGCGTCCTGTTATGGCAGAAAGCTTTTGTAAGAATATTCTTTTCATAACTTGCACACTTCCTGAGATATTCTAAAGTTTACATTTAAAAGGGACATCCAATACGTTGCTCAACGAATCGTATCTTAGCTTCAACAGTGTTTGTACAATGCGAATTTTCAATACCGATTTTCTCGAAAACTAAATTGTAAACGAAAAGAAGTTATTCCGCATTTTTTTATATTTCTCATGAGGAATCACTTTGTTCTGGAACACCCCGTGTACGTGTACAAAATATTTCATCTAAAAGAACTTTCTCATTTTAGTCACTAGAGGAAGGAAGTGATGTTGCCCAATTGATTAAGTTTATCGTTTGCTATGTTGCAATTTGTATAGAAATCTTCACATATTGCTTCGCTGGGGAATACCTCCGCGTTAAGGTGTATTTCAAATTTATGCTAACTGAACTAAATATTTCAGCAAAAACTCGAATGCAGGAATCAATAGAAAACTTTCAAGATGATAAAACATTGTTTTACTTTTTAGAACGAAATGATTGTTGATGCAGCGTATCAGATGACCTGGTACAACATGCAGCCTTCTATGAGTCGTCAAGTAATACTTCTACTTTTAAGATCTCAGAAAGGACTCCAGTTGACTGTTGGAAAATTTTCAAACCTTAGTTTAGAGACCTTCACCTGGGTATGGTATTTACATTACGTTATGGAAATAACATTCTGTAATTTATAAAATAACCTTCAATCGGTTTTGCTAATGATTTTCGACATCCACGTTCGTAGATTATGAAATCGTCGGCGTCTTACATGTCAGTATTCCTTGCGATGTCTTGAAAGCAACATTTCTCAAATTTTCCATCTGTAACGGAAAATAATCGAGAAAACACCAGGAAATTCGCAGTTCTGAATGATATCTACAGAATACCGCTGAACACATAGATAGGTAAGCACTGGTAAAACAAAAAAATAAGTTAACACTAAGTATTTCGAAACGAATGTAGAACTTGTTTATATAAACAAATGTAATTCCTTTTAGGTCACTTGTTCATTACGGCCACGTACTTCACATACTATGGTGCTTTACCTTTAGTCGGACGTTAATTTATCGAAACGAAATGTTCGAATATAATAATATTCGAAACTTCCACTTACACTACATTCTGTTGCGTAGCGAACTGCTCTCTGGTCAATACGTATCTCTGTAGAATAAAATCAGTTGTTATTTTGGTTGTCTGACAAGGGTTAATATCTCAAATTCCCTTTAACTATAATCACGCTGCAATTTTTTGAGACGTCGAGAAAAAAGCTTTTTTATATCTTAAAGTCATTTTGTCGGATTCGAAATTTCGATTCGACGCGTAATGCAAAATCAACTTAGTATTATCTTGTCCATGGTACATCGTCTGCCTGCTACTGCATTTTTTGTAGAAACCACTGATCAGTGCAACCGAGCAGATACTGCAACCTCAAGAAATCGTCTCTCGTCTTTTCTCATTGCGGAATAATTTGGAATATTTATGAAGATCATGCGTATAACCATCGTGCCGCCCTTTTCACATTGTTTTCGACACAGTTTGCAATCTGTAGTTCAACGTTCGCGAAACGTTCGCACGCAAACACGAATGTTTGGTCATAATGGAATTTGCGGAGTCGAAGAAAAGTGGAAACTAACGAATAAAATACGTGAATATAAATTTCGTGCAAGATGACTGTTCAAAGTTAATCAAATCATTAAGTATGGACTTTATATCACTGGTGTTTGTCTAGTACACTGTTTCTGAGCGTACAAAAGTCCTTCTGGATCGTGTCAACAGCTATATTCCCGTTTTACCAGTCCGTGTACGTGATTACTCACTTTTACTCGGAAGCGCTCTTACAATTGTTGGACTGCTTTATTTTTCATTTCCGTTTATAATTTGTTCTCCATTAAATTAATCGTTGCATCGCTGAATAGTGGATAAGTCACTTCGCTGCCGATACTATTTCCTGTAGACGATAGATTTCGGTGTAGATATTTTTCTTGTTCAAATAATGAATGAAGCTTTATGTAAGCGCGTTTCCTACACATTGAGTTTTTCAACAATCGTTTTAAGAAAATATACAGCCTACTGACAAGAGAGTTCATACGCATTTTTTAGCCAAGAGCTTGCGAAAGTCGATCATCAGATGATATTCAAATTTTACTTCTTTTGCGCCAGAATCGAGGTATCACCTGTTTCAATTTCGAGGCTCTTCTTATTCACATTCATTCTTAGAAGCAAGGAAGATGCACGATTTTCATTGACCCGAGATGAAATGTCTAATTTGATACAGAGTAGAGCAATGCATGCTGCCATTGCTAATTTTTGTTCATATGATTAATTTCTTCAAATAATATGTATCTCAACACAGTTATTTACAATTGAAACTAATGGACCACTTGGAAAAATTGATTTCTGACTGCTGAATCTCATTTTTTCCCTACTGTGCGTCGATTCAACCGGAGAGGTGACGTCGCAAAATTGCAATTTCACTTACTTTATGGATCCCATACAAGCTGGCAAAGTTTTCACATTTAATTACGACACATAAATATAGGGATAGAATCATAATCTAAAGAACTTAAAAATTTCCTTACATTTTAATAAGTATCTTTCTGTGTTCTAATTACTTTAAATACTTCACATGGGATGTCAGATCGACATATTGTGTAATGCAATGACAAAAATTGTATCACAGGACGAGGAACAGTTTCGATTCATTGCTATGAGTCACTAAGAATTCATCGAGTTCTCGGAATAAATTGAAGGATTCTTTACGTTCATGTGTTTTATCCAATTTTTTTCGAACTTTATAGGTTCATGCTGTGGTAACCAACTTGTTATAATTGTGAGTAATGTTGTCTTCACGACTTGTATCTTAATCTTAAAATTATTATCTTAAAATTAAGATAATTTTAATACCTTGTACATAAGCGTACAATATATTTCATGAAAAGACATATTTTCATTTCAGGCACTGCAGAGTGGATATGAGTTTGACCAACAGGTAAAGATGGTAATAAATATGCATATATTGTTATGCTGGAGAATACCACAACGTTAAGGAAAATGTTTGAGATTAATACAAAGTATAATACCTGGACAATAGTAAAGTAAAAACCGTATGTAGAAATAAATAAATACTTCTCGAGATAGTTAACATATTTTTAACGGAAAGACTGTGATCAGAAATTTAGTATTCATAACACATTTCCATCGGTGTATCTGAAATGAATAAATATCTATGATTTAATTTATTATATTGTTTCAATCAGTGTAAACTTCAGATGAACCAGACAATGTTACTGTATTTTTTAGAACGAGATGATCATCGACGCAGCATACCAACTATATTAGTACGACTTCCAGTCAACTCTGAGACGAAAAGTAGAACTTTTACTTCTAAGATTTCAGAAAGAATTCCAGTCGGCTGTAGGAAATTTTGAGAATTGAATTTGGCGACTTTCACTTGAGTGAGATCTCCACGAAAGATTATTCTTATGCTAATAAAAATGAAGATATAAAAAGTAACCTTCAATTATATACGATAAGGATTCCTGCCTTCTGTGTCCGTAGATTGCGAAATCGTCAGCATCTTACATGGCAGTACTCCTTGCGATGTCCTCGAATCCAACGACTTGCAATTTCTCCATCTGTAGCGTACTGTAATTGAGAAGGTACGAAGGAATTAGCAGTTCCAAATGACACTTTTACAATACCATTGAATACATGAAAAGGTAAGCACCACTACAAATACAAAAATAAATAAGCCAATTGAGTGTTGAACGCATTTGCATAAATAGATATAATTCAATTTACGTCGCCTGTTAATTACAGATACGCGCTTTATATGCCATAGTGCTTTACCTCTATAATGTATCTAAACAAAATGTTGAAATATAATAATGTTTGTAAGTTCCATTTACGTTATACATTGTCGCGAACCGAACTGCTCTCTCGCCAACACTAATCTCTATAGAATAAGACCACTTGCTACGTCGGCTTCTCAGAGAGAAATGAAAACACTATCTCAATTTCTCTTGAAGTATAAT
Source organism: Augochlorella aurata (assembly GCA_028455555.1). NCBI lineage: Eukaryota > Metazoa > Arthropoda > Insecta > Hymenoptera > Halictidae > Augochlorella > Augochlorella aurata. The sequence goes on along the minus strand of CM052166.1, from coordinate 5,232,281 downwards.
AACGCCGCAGTTTTGTGAAATATCGAGGAAAAAAACATTTTTACATCTTGTAGCTTTTTCTGCGTATACAAAACTTCCATGCGATAAGACCTCTAACTAAATCAATTTAACATAATTTTCCCCGTGTGTGCTGCTGCATTTTTCATGGTAATCGCTAGGTAGAGACTGCAACGGCAGAAAATCCTCCCTCGTCTCTTCTTATTCTCGGCAAACTTGTAAACATCGCGGAATTATTTGGAATATTTATGAAGATCATGCTGGTAGGCTTCGTGCTGCTCCGTTCACATTGTTTTCGACAAAATTTGCAGTCCGTCGTTCGGCGTGCAGGGAGCATTACGGAGTGTGCCACTGGCAAACACGAACGATCGGTCATAATGGACTTTGCGGAATCAAATAAACGTGAAAATTAAGAAATCATAACGCGAAAAGAAATCGTATGCAGGATGACGTTTCGGAGTACATTCAATATATGGATTAAGTGTGGACTTCGTGTCGTCGGTGCTTTGCCTAATACGTCGTTTCTAAATTTACAAATGCCTTTTTGGATCATGTTTACGGCTGTATGCCTATTTTACCAAACCATGTTCGTGATTACTCACTTCCTTTCTGTTCAACTCCCGCAATTGTTCGACTGTTTCACTTTAGTTTTCACATATGTTTTGCTGTTCGTTAAGCTAAGTGTTGCATCGCTGAATAGTAGGTAAGTTATTGCGCAAACGATATTATTGCTACAGATGACAGGGATTTTGGGTGCTGTCATTTTCATATTGAAGTAATGAATAAGTCTTTCTGTAAGTGGGTTTACACGCATTGACTTTTAAAATTTATAAAATAGAAAAGTGCATGTTAGTTGTAAAAGACAATGATGGTTCGATGACATTCAAACTTAGGTTGCCAAATTCTTTTCTACCTTAACGCTACTACTACCAAGCTGTACAAGCGATTAACGTACGTTAATTAAGAATTACGAGACTGAATTTACTTAGAACTTTTACTATTTTTACTATAATGTAGTCTTACACTCGTTTCTTGAGTTAGATTTCAACAATTTGGAAACAATCAATCTGTGATCGCACCATTTTCATTGTCTCAGAAAAATGTATTGAATTCAGAACAGAATGTGGCAATGCACATGTTAGCATTGCTAGTTTCTGCTTATATGGATTATTTCTTCAGATACCTCTTATCCAAAAGCAGTCATTTGTGACTGAAACCAATAATCCAATTGGTTTCATCCTGGACGACTGGTGATTTTAATCACGATATCTCGCAGTGTGTTATACCGCATTGTGACGTCTATGGAAGAAGATTGCGTTAAGTACATTGCTGCTGATTCAAAGAATTTTATACCGAAAGCTGCGGACCTTTCGCACAGTGTAACGAGAGCAGTTATTGTCTCCTACGTAGGGGCTGCAACTTTAAATGCTGTCTCAACTCTCGTGACCCCACAGCTGAACGATACGCTACCTCGTCAACTTCTTATTAACATGGATTTGCCTTTCAACATGGATGTCTCGCCCAATTATGAACTTGTGATGACTATACAGTTTATGAGCTTAGTGATGACAGGATATGGGTACAGTGTTTTCAGCGCTTTTCTTTTGGTAACAGTAAGTGTAAATAATTATTTGAAATATCACAGATATCTGTGTCGATTTTGGACATGCTCGAGTCAATTTGTTTTCAAATCGTAGATCATTGCTAGAGCAGTTTTCTGAACATATAAATATATTTCTGTGTCAATTATCGGTAGTAGGATTGCAAAGATTTTGTTATATTTTGGAGAATATCATTTTGTAAGATACTTTTGTGTGATTCGACTCACTCTAGGTACTTCACATTGGATGTCAGATCGATATACTGTGTCATACAATGACGAACGTGGCATCTTCTAAAGACAAAAAACAGTTTCGCACCATTGCTCAGAGACATCAAGAACTTATCGTATTTTCCGAGCAGATTGAACAGATGTTTACGTTCATATCATTCGCTGAACTTATATCAAACACTATATGTTTATGCTGTCTAGGATATCTTATTATAGTGGTAAGTAATACTATTATATTATTGTCTTCATGTATTATGCGTACAAAAATACTTCTTCTAAGCACGCCTTCCTATTTCAGTCATTAGGAAGTGTGGAAGGAAGTCAATTTGCACAAATGCTTAAGTTTGGTTCTTACTACATTACAATTTGTGTAGAAATATTCACATACTGCTTCGCTGGAGAATATCTTAATATCAAAGTATATTAAAATATTAAATTGGGAATTGTGTGTAGTAATAAATAGAAAAATTTTACTATTATAAAACTCTTTTTTCCTCTTATAGAACGATATGATTGTTAATGCAGCATACGAAATGACATGGTACAGCATGCAACCTTCTATGAGTCGACAAGTATTATTCCTACTTTTAAGATCTCAGAAAGGAATGCAGCTGACTGCCGGAAAGTTTTCAAGGCTTCGCTTAGAGACCTTCACTTGGGCAAGTTTTTTTACATTAAAGGGGTATTCCTATCTAGGGCTGCCAATTTTGGATAACGTTTGAGTAAAGAATGGTTACATTTCTATATGTGTTAAAAAACATATTAAAAGTTTATATACATGTTTGGCTATGCCTGAGATAACGGAGTTTAAATTTTATGCAATTATTTGTTCACACTATCCATGATTTAGGACATTAAGTTGTTCGCGATGTTGAAAATAGAACAATAAAATCGAAAGAAATTCTGCAGAAACTGAATTAACTAATGAAGACAAAATTCGTCAAAATTTAATTCTTCCATACATAATAAAAAAGAAACGTTTGTGCATACGAGAGATGGTCCTGGTTCACAAGATAAAAGAATGTCTATTTCATACTTGTGCTTTTGTTAACGTTTGCTTAATTTGTTATTGAGATGTCATTGTTCCCTTTGATGGGAATACCTTTCTATCACCTTTTTATGGTGATAAAATTCTTATTGATAATAAAATAATCTTCACTCAGTTTTGATAAGAGTTTTTAACTATATGTTCGCAGATTATGAAATCGTCGGCATCCTACATGTCAGTGTTTCTTGCAATGTCTTAAATGGAACGTTTCATAAGTTTTCCATCTGTAGCGAAAAGTAACTAAAAAAGTACAGGGGCACTAGCAGTTCTAACTGAAATCTTTAGAATGCTGCCGAATATGTAAGTGTATGAACACAACCAAAATACAAATATGGAACATGACTGCATAAACAGATATAATTTTCTTAGGTCAGCTGTCAATTACAGGTACGTGTTTCACAAATTACTGTGCTTTACCTTAAGACAAATATTAATGTATCAAAATAAAAAGTTGAAATATAATAATGTTTGAAAGTTTAACTTACATTACATTTAATAACGAATGGAACTGCTTTCTGGCAAACACTTATATTTGTACAATAAGACCACCTGCTATCTCGGTTGTCTCAGAGGAAAATGAAACCAATATCTCAACAGTCTCTTGAACTATAATAACGTCACAATTTCCTGAGACGTCGAAAAGATACAGGATTTTATATTTCAAAGCTTTTTCTTCGGATTCAAAACTTCGATGCCACGCGACTTCTGACTTAATCAATTTAACATGACCTTGCCAGTCTGTTTGCTGTTACATTTTTTATGGAAATCGCTCGTCATTGCAGCCGGGCAGAGACTGCAACCTTAGCAAATCCTCCCTCGCTTCTACTGCTCCCGACAAACCCATAATCATCGCAGTATTATGTGACATATTTATGAAGATCGTGCGTGTATCTTGGCCCCTTTCACATTGTTTTCGACGAAGGTTCGAATCTATCGCTCAACGTGCAGAAGCATTTCCGAGTGTGCCACTGACGAAAGAGAACGTTCCGTCATAATGAACTTTGAAAAATCAAACGAACGCATAAATTAAGAAACAATAACGTAAACAAAAATCTTGTGCAAAATGACGTTTCGGAGTACAGTTAATCAATCGATTAAGTATGGTCTTTATATCGTCGGCGCCTTGCCTAATTCGTCGTTTCTGAATTTCCAAAAGTCGTTCTGGATCATATTTACGGCTATATCTCTGTTTTACCAGTTCATGTACGGAATTACACACTTCTTTTCTGATCAACTTTCACAATTGTTCGACTGTTTCTCTTTAGTGTTCACGTATTTTTTGCTGTTCGTTAAATTAACTGTTGTGTCACTGAAGAGTGGGTAAGTTATTGCGTAAACACTTCCTAGAGATGACAGCGATTTTGGGTACAATCGGTTTACTATTAATGTAATGAGTAAGTGTGTTCACGCACATTGATAAATATGAAATTTATTAAACAAAAGAGTGCATGTTATTTGTAAAACAAGATGGTTCGATGACTTTCAAAGTTTAATTATGAAATTCTTCTCTACTTTAACACTAAAACTATCAAGTTCTTTCCACTATTTTTACTGTAATGTAGGTGTGAACAAAGGACTTGCACTCGTTTCTTGAGTTAGGACCATCATAATTTGAACAATTTGGAAACAAACAATCTGTGATCGTTCACTTTGACTGACATGCAAGGTTTAGTGTTAAGACATCATCTGCTCCAATTGCTAGTATCGTTCCGTTTATAGTTGCTATTTTGAAGAAATGAAGAAATCGCACCATTTTCATTGTCTCAGAAAAACATATCGAATTCAGTACAGAATGTGGCAATGCACATGCTAGCATTGCTGATTTTTGTTTATAGGGGTAATTTCTTCAGATACCTCTTGTCCAAAAGCAATTATTTATGGCTGAAACCAATGGTCGAATTGGTTTCATTCTGAACGACTGGTGATTTTAATCACGATATCTCGCAGTTTGTTATACGACATTGTAACGTCTATGGAAGAAGATTGCGTCAAGTACACTGCTGCTGATCCAAAGAATTTCATACCGAAAGCTGCGGACCTTTCCCAGACTGTAACGAAATCAGTTATTATCACCTACGTGGGATTCTCAGCTTTTTATGCAGCCACAACCCTTGCGTCCCCACAGGTGAACGATACACTACCACGGCGACTTGTCCTGAATATGGATTTACCTTTCAACACCATCGAATCGCCGAATTACGAACTTGTGGTGATTCTACAAACTATAAGCTTATTGATGACAGGATACGCGTACAGTGTTTTTAGCTCTCTTCTTTTGGTAACAGTAAGTGTAAATAATGGTTTGAGATATGTGTTGATTTTGGATCATGCTAGATCCAATTCATTGTGTTCGTCGTTTAGATCATTATTATTCGAGTTTTTTTTTTTAAACGTATATTAATTATAAAAATTGTAAATGTAGTAATTTCATTACATTTTGGTGATGGAACCGAAATTTTGATAAATGATTTGCTGTGGTATGTGGCGCTTAGGTACTTCACATGGGATGTCAGATCGATATATTGTGCCATATAATGACGAGCATCGTGCCTCATAAAGACGAAAAAAAGTTTCGAACCGTTGCAGAGAGACATCAAGAACTTATCGCGTTTTCAGAGGAAATTGAACAGATGTTTACGTACATATCGTTCGCTCAACTTATATCGAACACTATGTGTTTATGTTGTCTGGGATATCTTGTTGTAGTAGTAAGTAACGCGGTCATATTCTAGTGTACTGTACGCAATATTGCACACAATATTAGACACGCCTAAAATATGTAAAAACACTTTTCTATTCCAGTCAGTAAAGGAAGGAGGTGAACTTGTCCAACTGATTAAATTTTGTTTGTACTATACTGGAACTTGTATAGAAATATTCACATATTGCTTCGCTGGAGAATACCTCAATGTCAAAGTAAATTTTTCGGATCTGAATTAAATGCATGGAGAACATAAAATTGGAAATCGTTTGTAGAAATGAATAGGAAAATTTTAGTATTATAAAACTTTCTTTTGCTCTTCTAGAACGACATGATTGTTGATGCAGCATACCAAATGTCTTGGTACAGCATGGAACCTTCTATGAGTCGACAAGTATTATTCCTACTTTTAAGATCTCAGAAAGGAATGAAGTTGACTATCGGAAAATTTTCAAAGCTTCGTTTAGAGACCTTCTCTTGGGTGAGATTTTCACATTTTGGAGGTATTCCTATTTAGAGTCGTCAATTTTACGTCTTTCTTATAGGTCGATTACACAAATATTTTCCATTCCTGTTCGGCTATATTTCAAGATAACGCAGTTTAAATTATTATTGAAATATTATTGACCCCTCTGTTGGAAATACCTCTCTAACACCTTTTTATGAAGACAAAGTTCTGAATGATAATAAAACAATCTCCAGTTTGATAATGATGTTTGACTCCATCTGCGTAGATTATGAAGTCGTCCGCATCTTACATGTCAGTGTTTCTTGCGACGTAGTGAAGGTAACATTTTACATGGTTTCTACCTGTAACGGAGAGTAATTGAGAAAATATAGAGGAATTAGCAGAATTAGCAGGTGTAGATGACACCTTTAGAATGCCGTTGAAACGTAAGTAAATGAGAACGCAACCAAACTACAAATGTAGAACATATTTGCATAATCAGGCCTTTTACGTTTTTAGGTCACCCGCCAACTCTAGGTACCCCATTCACTAGCGATTGTACTTCATACTTAGACAAATTTTACTGTATCAAAACGAAAAGATTAAATATAATAATGTTTACAAGTTCAACTTACATTACATTTTGTAGCGGACCGAACTGCGTTTTAGCCAACACTTATCTGTTTAGAATAAGACCACTTGCTATCTCAGTTCTTCGAGAGGTTTATGAAAGGAATATCTCAACTTGTCCTAAACTATAGTCACACTGCAATTTCATGAGACGTCGAGGAGAAAACAATTTTCTATCTCAAGGCTTTTTCTTCGGGTTCGAAAGTTCGATTCAACATGTCTTGTGACTAAATCAATTTAACATGATCTTGCCCGTCGTCTTTCTGCTGCTGTATTTTTTATGGAAATCACTGGTAATTGCAGCCAGGCAGCGACTGTAACCTCAACAAATCCACCCTCGTCTCCTCCTGTTTCCACTACACCTGTAATCATCGCGGTATTATTTCGAATATTCATGAAGACCGCGCATGCAACCTCCGGCGCTGCTCTTTTCACATTGTTTTCAATAAAGTTTCCAGTCTGTCGTTCAATGTTCTAGAAGCATTACCGAGTGTGCCACTGACAAACGTGGACGTTCGATCATAATGGACTTTGCGGAATCATAGAAAAGTGGTATCACAGGTAGAAAAACTGGGACATAAATTCCGTGCGAAATGGGATCTCAGAGTACAGTTAGTCAATCGATGAAATATGGTCTTTATGCCGTTGGTTCTTGGCCTGGTACTCGTTTCGGTGGTTTACTTAAATTCTGTTGGCTGTTACTTACGACTTCAGTGGTATTCCTGCAAATCATTTACCTGTTTACACACATCCGTTCTGATGGTCTCGCACAACTGTTCGATTGTTGCGGTTTTATTAGCACATATAGTCTGCTGTGTGTTAAAATTACTGTTTTGTGGTTGAATCATGGGTAAGATGCTCCACGCTATTTATTAACACCTTGCGCAACGATTTCTTTCACGGCTACGTTGATTAGCACTTCTAATCCTCAATAATTTCCCTAACGTAACGAGACGATTCTGTTTGTATGTTTCTATTTACTTGCTTTCCTAAATTTTGATAACAGAAGAGTCGAATTTTGTTGTAATTTAGAAGAATTTTGTTGTAATTTAAAAGCTTTGATTTATTAAAATGTGTGAATGAACCTTTAAAAGAGTTAGGCACTGATTGTTTGCATGTACAAAATTAAATTCGAATGCAATATAAATTAGTAGTATTTTCAATTTACTTTTGTCAGATGAATTTAATCTACGTGAAGTCATTTATGAAGTTGGTATTGCATACAGATCTAATTATAGTGTTCAAGTGTTTTAGAAGTTTGCTTTTACAAAAATATCAAGTCTGTAGAAAAAAAGTCAACTTTCCCTTATGGAATTGTTTTCTATGAAGCTTAAAATATCAACAGTTCTAATTGCGAGATCGATTCTGTTTATTTGGAAGGAATGAAAAAGTCGAATCATTTTCATTGTCTGGAAAAGAAATATCGAGTTTGATGAAAAATGGAGCATACTGGTATAGCTATCACTTACTCATACAGCTAATTCGTTCATACATTTCGTATCTAAAAATAGTAATTTCTGATTGAAACCGATGGATCAATTGGTTTCATTCTGAAAGACTGACGGCTTTAATCAGAAATGTCTCACAGTGCATTAAGTGACATTTTAACGTCAATGGAGGAAGATTGTGTTAAATATTCTGTTATCGATACAAATAATTTGATATCGAAAGCGGCGGACCTTTCGCGTATGGCAACGAAAACAATTATTGTCGTCTACATGGGATGCTCGACTTTTTTTTCGTTCGCTACTATAGCAGCTCCACAAAGCGATTTTGTTAACGGAACGATATCTGGACGACGTCTTATCTTGAATATGAACTTGCCTTTCAATACCAACGTATCACCGACTTACGAGATCGTGATGATCATGCAATTTGTTTCCTTGATTATGTCAACGTACGTGTATAGTATTTGCAGTGGTCTTCTCTTGATGGTGGTAAGCGTAAACGATTGTGGGAGAAATCACATTCTGATTGCAATTACAAGAAGACTGTTAAAATAGCTATGGAGTCGGGTTGTGCTTGAGTCAATTTATTGTTTATACGTGTTATATCATTATCAATGGATTTTTCCGTAAATGTAGATCCTTATTATTATCCTTATTATCTTCCAAGGAAGAAATCTAAGGAATGATTATTTTAGATGGTGCACATGGGATGTCAAGTCGATATACTATGTGAAGCAATAGCGAAAATTACAACTTCTAAGGACCATAAACAGTTTCAATTCGTTGCCAGGAGGCATCAAGAACTCATCACGTTTTCCGAGCGAATCGAAACAGTTTTTACGTTCATAGCTGTTGCTCAATTATTATTGAACACTGTAGTTACGTGTTGTGTAGGCTATATTGTTATATATGTAAGTAATGCTGGTTTTGTAATTCATGTATGCAGGGTGTCTCACTTAACTCGAGCATCTAAAATATCTCGCTTACTTTTTATGGTAGAAAAAAATGTCAAAGGAAAATATTGGTTGCTTCAGAAGGGTGCTATAGGTATGTCGGTATAAACTTCACGCCAATTGCCTTACTTTCTTAAAGTTTTCATACTCAAGATCGCGTGAGCGTCATGGCATTCTAGGACATTGAATTCCTCTTGACCTCGACTATCGTACAATGATGATAGAAATATATCATTCCATTAAAAAAAATGTTCGATGATCTTGAAATCTCAAAGAATATAACCTTGAACAAATTTTTTCCCATCATGATATTTACCCATCTGAGCCAACCATCACATATCCTCAGACTTTTTTTTCTATAATGAAAAACGAGATATAAATAACCTTGTATACATATCAGTAGTGTGATAAATGTTATCTAAAGATATTTTCCTGTTGCAGACACTGCAAGAAACAAATGATCTTCCACAACTGTTGAAATATGTTTGCAGCTATATTGCAATTTGCTCAGAGATATTCACATATTGCTTTGCCGGAGAGTATCTCAACATTAAGGTAAACTTCAATTAAGTCTTTCTTTAAAAATTGATAAGTAGGAAGACAATTAAAGCTGCTTTTATCGTTTAGAGCGACATGATCGTCGACACAGCATACCAAATATCTTGGTACAATTTGGAGCCCTCTATGAGTCGACACGTAATACTCTTACTTTTGAGATCTCAAAAAGGATTGCGACTGACTTTTGGCAAAATATCCACCCTTAGTTTGCGAACCTTCTCCGGGGTGAGGTTCCACACTTCATTTATATCGATCGTATATTATGAATAAGTATTTTCAGTTTTCCTCATCGTAGATTATGAAATCGTCGGCGTCTTACATGTCAGTATTCCTTGCAAAGTCTTGAAAACAATATTCCGCAAATTTGCCATTTATAGCATATCGTAATTAAGAAAACGACAAAGAAATTCCATGCAACACCCTTAGAATACCGCTAAACACGAAAATAGGTGAGCGCCACTAAAGTACGAAAACTAGGAGAGAGTAGCCTAATTTGGACTAGCACCTAAAGCAAACCAGTGTTATACATGACTTAGTCCTAAGATTGCTATGAAATTTCTTTATATTTAGAAAACCATTAAAACTGCAACTGTTCCATAAATCTCAAGACTCAATTTCGTATGCATAAAATAGTAATATTGTATTTAGAAAAACTACTAGATTTAGAGTTGAAATGGCTGCAAAGAGTTAAATGACTATGTTGCTTTGCGCCTTAGTTACGTATCTTGATTGTAGTTGCATTAGTGATGGAAATTGGCTAGTAAATTAGGTCTAATCTCACTGTCACAAATTCGCCAGCTGTCTCCTATTATGAGTAGTATTTATAAAATGCTGATCTAACATGTTTTTAGGTTACCTGTTCGTTACATGCGCGTGTTCCACACACTATGGTGCTTTACTCTTATCGTTAATGTATCAATCTAAAAAGTCGAAATATATTTGAGAATTCCACTTAGGTTCTATTCTGTATTGATTCGAACCACTCTCTTACCGTCAGCCACCGCTCCGTGGAGATAAGCATTCATCGTCCCGGTGAATCCGAGGAAAAAGTTCAATCCAGTATCTCAGTTATTCTCGAACGATAATGACGCTACAATATTACGGAAGGTCGGAGAATTCATTTTTATTTCCAGAAGTTTTCTCTTCGCGTTGGACACGACTTCCGACTAAATCAATTTAACATGATCCTGGCGGTCGTGCGTCGGCTTCTGCATTTTTCATGGGAATCGTCGGCTGTCGCAGGAAAGCAGGGACCGCGACTCCAACAAATCCTCTCTGGCCTCTATTCCTGTTCTCCAGGAAACCTGTAATCACCGGCGGCGCTATTTAGAATATTCATGCAGATCATGCGTGCGCGCATCAAACGGCTGGAGAACTGCTTTCGCGGACCTCTCTTTTCGCGTAGTTCTCGTGAAGGTTTTCAGTCTATCGTAGGAAGTTGATGAAGAACCACCGAGCCCCCGGTTGAATGAAGTACCGCTGACGTCGCGTCGTGAGAGTGACAAACGTTTGGGTTCGAGCATAATGGACTTTGAGGAATCAGTGGCAGCCGGAATCTAAAAACAGAAAGACGAGGATATCGAGCTTTCCGATGAAATGACATCTCGAAGTACGATTAGTCAGTCTGTCAAGTATGGGCTTCATTTCATTGGTATTTGGCCGGGTACGCCGTTCCCGGGCTTAAGGAAAGTTTGTTGGGTGCTGTCCGTCGTTCTTTGCCAAATTGGCCAGTACAAATACATGATCACGCACTTTAAGACAGAAAACTTTGTTGAGTTGATAGAAACATTGAGTTTGACTCTGACGTATACTTTGATGACCGTTAAATTAACCGTTGCTTGGGTGAACCACGGGTGAGTAAGCATATTCCATCGTCTACGTTTATAGAATTTTACTTCGTACTTCCTTACCTGTCTTAACTTCGTTATAATTATATTTCATGATTGTGCGCATTGTGCTATTTATTCTAATATAGTATAGGGTAACGATAATGAATGAAGATTTAAAAATTCGTGTCCCCATTCTTCTTTTTCTTATTAAGAAAAAAGGGTGATAAAATCGAGTGAATTTATGTCCGCTCGCCATGAATTTCCAAAGTAGATTTGAAGGTGTACAAAAATGGTGTTTCAACTGGAAGATAGTTAGCTAAATAGATAAAGGTACTAGGC
>CM052166.1:5199800-5220399 GCA_028455555.1 Augochlorella aurata | reverse complement strand
ATCACCAACATATCGCGTATACATATGTTAATAGCAATGTTGATCAAGATCTTATTTTATTTGATTTGCAACTCTTGTATTCTCTTCTGTATAAAGCAAATGTAGTCGTTAGATTGCGGATTTTTATTCATTTATAGCATCTGCGAATCAGTAGGACGCGAGAAAATAGGCATGTTAATCAAAATTGATGTGGTTTTGTTGTTTTTAGATACTTCACGCAGGTTGCCTCATCGACATATTGTGCTGTATAGTAAGGCGAGCATCTGTTCAGGATGATGGACAATTTCGATTTGTTGCAATGATACATCAGGAAATCATTTTGTTCACACAACGAATTGAACAACTATTTACGTACATAGCTCTTTCGCAACTTTTATCGAATACTCTAATTATATGCTGTCTAGGATTTCTTTTTATAACAGTAATTAGTTTCTGGCCTCCAGTATCTGAGACTACTTGCATGCGCTTTCACGCAAATGAGTCCTAAAATAAAAATGATTCCCTGTTTCAGGCATTACAAATTGAAAATGGACTTCCCTTGATCTTAAAGTCTTCTATTTTCTATATCGTAATTTGTTTAGAAATATTCTTGTACTGTTTTGCGGGCGAGTACCTCGATATTAAGGTAAACTATGTTTTATATCGTAAACAAAATACACGAGAAATAATAATTTAAGTTACAATAATGGATCTATTCATTTAAATGACTGCTGATATTTCATATTCTCAAAATATGCAGTTTTTGCATGCAATTATGCACACTTATATTTTACAAACATTTTTCAGCGTCCAAAGTATGTAAGAAAATTTTCTTTTATTCTCCAGAGCAAGATGATGGTTGATGCGATATACCAAATGTCTTGGTACAACTTTCAGCCAGCTACCAGTCGACAATTGCTACTTTTAATTCAAAAATCTCAGAGGGGATTGCCGCTAACTTTCGGAAAGTTTTCACCTCTCAGTTTGCAAAGCTTCACGAACGTAAGGTTCTCGTATATGATGTATAGCGACACTGTTAATTGCAAATAATCATGTATAATGTTGGTACCAATGATTTTCGTGTTCGTAGATTATGAAAGCGTCGGCGTCTTACATGTCAGTACTTCTCGCGATGTCCTGAACATCCCATGTCATCCATTCGTAGTGTGGTTTTAGAATTTAGAAGAGGATTAACTTGTTATACTAAATAAACTGTTCGCACGTACATCGTTTACATCTTTGTTCTGTTGTTTTCTTTCTGGACATTAACAATAACCGTACATTAACAATAATCGCCGGTTAAATAAACGGTTCAACAATTTTTATTTTTACAATTATTGTAATTATAAAGACACATCCACCGGAAATCATTCAATAAAATGCATCCCAAGATATATTAATATAAATATTGGACAAAATCTGAATAAATTCAATACTGTGATTTGTATAGGGCAACACAAACGAGTGACTTTTAACAACCCGGTATGGTTAGTGTTAAAATAAACAGATGTAAAAAGAAGAAAGGGAACTATGCTCTAACATGTTCTCTTTAAGTTATGTTTACAGGAATAAGAAGATATTTAATGATTTTTGAAACAAGAGATAAAAGACTGTATTATTATATGAAAACAATGGAAGATTTCGTACGAACATGATTCACATTTAATTTTGATCATAATCTGCAACCAATTTTGTGCACCAATAATTTCATAATAATTTCAGCTCGCTTGACTGACTCTGCTATCCTTTTTCAGACATTTTCGGACAACTTTAATTTGGATACAGTTTTGGAGAATCGATGACCACTAGTGTTCCTGAATACTGAAGGTGGCAGTTTCGAGTATTCAGTGTGAAGATAAAATATGAAAACTACGCTACATGATATAAAAGGTAAACTACAAAAACTAGTATATACAATATACAGTCATGAGCGAAAATGTGTCACGCAGTGTGTACTTGTGTTTACAATACACGAAATATTTTTCAAAAATGTCAGGAATGATATAACATCGAACCAAAAATAATGTAAAATTTGACTGTCAGTATGTCACGCAGACTAGAAGCGTTAAAGAAAGTTTTTACTTTAAAAAAAAAACGGACAAAATATTCATTTAAGAGTACTATAGTTCGATAACAATGTTCAAGTGCAAAATTTTAAACGTTGCGCTGCGATCTCATCGTTCTTAAATATTCCGTATATCTTCATTTTCACTTTTGCCTGTCACTGTACGTCAGAAATAAGTATTACACATTTTCACTATTTTTATGTCATACCATATTGGAACACAAAATAGAAAATTCGATACAATCCCAAATCAGCGAAAAGAGACAGAAACGAGAAACCAAGTTCCCCCAATTGAAATCGTCCATGTCTAAAAGAAATCTGAACTTAATCCGCGACTAACACGTGACTTGACGTTAGAAAATTAGGCGAAAATTGTGCGTTGACTCAGATGTCCTAATAGGTTGAACGACCAGGGGCTGGTTTTCGCTTCGCTCGCAATTTCAACCCTCGTTTGTTCGCACCCGTCGCATGATCAAGCCAGATGGCCCGAAAGAGATCAAGTTGGCACGGATCTGGGATTGCTTATCAAGATAATTTTCGTATCTCAGCCTTTCGTGAAACTAAGAGTCGATACTTGGAAGGGCTGTTCCCGTTGGCATCGTCTGGGGAATTAAAGGTCTGTCGAACTCGAGTATCATTAAATTTCAAACACATTTCCCTCGATATCCGATTACGTACAGTCGCAGACAAAAGCATTCGCACAACTGGCTTTTAATTGGATGGCTTATAACTCTAGTATCCTTTGCTTGTTCTAGTAGTGACGATGCTTAAGTTCGTAACGTAGACTAAGAAGTGTTTTGTAGTTTTTGCCAAAATAGGTAAACTTGTATTTTCCAGGAATAAATTTTGTTTTCAAGCGATGTTGTTTATATCGCTATAACTTTGAAGAAAATTATTGCCGTTGCTTGGAAAAACTTAGATACATCCTCCAAATATTTAACGAGTTTACGAAGTATGCAATTATAATACTCTTTCAAGAAATCCCTGAAAATTGCCTTACGACATATTTTGTTTATAAGTTTGTAAAATGCACGCATGCACACCTAATAATATTATCGTGCAATTACTTGCATTATCAAATGTTGGATTCGAAGGTCATTAAAATTGCTTTTCTGTTCAAACAAACATTTAATGTTATTATTAAAAAATATGCACAGTTTACTTTCACGCATTTCTGCTAATCAGTTTAAATCAATTTGCGAGTGATAAAAAATCCATGTTCGAAAAAATTCCAAAAAATCGTCCGATAATCACAGTTTGATACTAGAGGGACCCGTTTTCCATAAAGAACCACGTTGTCGTCCTAATGTAAGAATCGCCGTGGTTCGTTTTGCGTGGCATTAGTTCAATGCATAGGGGATCAGTTGACATTGGCGAGAGCATGTTCCGATAATCAATTTCCCGGCGCTCGTTTTTCCTATGTTTACTGTTTACCAGCTCGTCTCGCCGAACGCTCGTCTGTGTACGTAGAATAGAGCGACGATGAACGAGGCCCAGTGGTAGGAGGATGTTTCGGAGTGTCTGCTAGGGTCAGGGGGACGAAATTAGGCAAATACCACGCGTCAAATGGTTGGCAGAAAGTTTTTGAAGTTTCGAACGCAGTCCGATTTTCTAGGAAAGCCGGCGCATCGGCGACGTTGGCGTCGGCGTTAATGTGTTGGTGTTGGTATTGGTGTTGGCGTTAGCGTTGGCGGCGTTGGCGGCATTGGCGGCGTTGGCAGCGGTGGCAGCGGTGGCAGCGTGGCGGCGGCGGCGACGACTTCCCCGGGCCGAGCGAATTGGTCTCCATGGAAACCACCCCAAAGCCAATCTGGGGTGCATTCGTACGTACATTTACCCTTGTCGAGGCGCGTCTGCAGCACCCTCCTCAGCCCCTGCCCCCACCATAAACTCGCTGCCCCTCGTCGTCGACCCCCTATTGTCCCTGCCCCTCTCTTTCGGCCTGTCTCGGACTATCTATCTCTCTTTGACCTCCACCATCTTGCCTCTCCGCCCTTTTACATGCTCCTTCGCGCCTTTTCATCCTGCCATAATCTTCGTAGCCGCTTCATTCCTGCTTCATCTCCATAACCTTCGCTTCCTTCTCCTCGTTCGCTTTATTTCACTTCGTCGTCGGTCGACCCTAACAAGCTGCCAGCTTTCGGATTTTCTGCCATGACCGCTTCTAGTTTACTCGCGATCATTTCGTTGCTCGCTGCTCCGCTTGATTTCCCGGGATTCGGTTCACCTTGTTTCTCGCCGTGTCGAGCCGTGCACGCTGGAATTACTGCCAATCGGGAATCTGCGCGAATTCGTACCTCGTGGTTTTGTTGGTTTCTTTGTTCATTATGTGCTAGCCACTGTTTTCTGTTACGCTGATCCGTAAGTTTCTTCTGTTTTAATTGCCGCGATGGCTGGCGACCGCTGGTTTGATAAATGGATTTCGACGCTTTTTCATGGTGATGGTTATCTTGTTTGTGAATCAAAGTCTCATCCCTATAGCGAAATGCAATTGCCGAAAATGTTTCGGCTGCGAAAATCTGCCGAAAATCGATAATAGAGGCGTACCTGCATATATATTTTTCTCGCGTTCGGAGAGCTTCGTTCGTCTGCTACATTTTGCATACTTTGCATGTTTCATATATTACGCGTACGTTTCCTTGGGAAACTATGCAAAAGTATATTTCATATTTCGAAATATTGTTATCTAACGTATGTATTTTGTGAGAGCTTCGTTGTAGAGTTTCAAAAATATACTAATATTTTATTCTCCGAAGGACTCATTTAAATGAACTATATCGTAATGTTAATGTGACCAGAAATTTGTACTACACGTCACCTATTGAATTCGTGTTTCCAAATAGTGACGAAAAACAGTAGATATTTTGCACGAAAACTGGCAATCCAGCGACATGCATCCGGCAGAAAAGGGAAGCAATGCCTATGCCTTTTAATGATCTTTCACATGGCTAGCTTTCTCGTGTCAACAAGCGGACGGGCAATTGCTCAGAGCATTTCTTATTCCACGAGAATTTGAATGTTTTGAATCTTGTTACTCAACAACCTTTGGCAAAGTTGTACTTCTTTGCCACGTTCCGAAGTGCTATTACGTTCTGACGTTTTCCTGGTTGAACGAGTGTGTGTGTTGTTCCCAACTTTATTGGTAGCGGGTTTGTAAAGCTGCCAAATCAAAAGCTTGCAATGGAAAACAGTTTCAAAGCAACATTGTCGGGATTGGATTTCCGAAATTTGTAAACATTTGCCGATGTAGATAACAATACATTTTTGTACCGTTCAACATTGTCTCTGCGAAGCTTACCGCGTGTGTTATGAATGCACGGCAGTTGTTTGAAACGTTGTAGCAGCAAGTATAAGAGATGACAATATGCGGATGTGCAAAAATGTATCATACTTCTTTGCGATTATAGTAATAAAAGTACTTTGCATGTAGCTGTCTACCAATTTCAGTTAAAAAGGATATCACACGCACATGCGTAAATGTGTAAAACATTTAAACTTTGTTAAAATTATATAAATGTCCTATTGTGAGAAAGTAGGATTATAAAAGCACCTCCATGAAACTGTCTACCGGTGTTAGTAAAACAGAGGGTAATACGCTCCCTTGGAACATGTTCAGAAAGTTTTAATTTTAACCGAATTGTATAATTGCTTCTCCGCAACAGACTAAAACATTAATCAAAATATGTCGCACGTATCTGCAAATTCTCCGCAAAGTTTCTAAATTGAAATGCGTTTGAACGACACTCATTTAATAAGGACGTTGTCCTTTGTCTTTAAACACGAACGAAATAGTGTCTGCTTGAATCGCGACCACTTGCTCGCAGGTATTAAAACGTATTTTCGTCTCAAAGAAGTCGCGATTTTACTCATTTCGAAACTACAGGAAGTTTCTTAATATTTTCTGCACGAAGTGTTTCATTTAGAAAGCAACTTGTGTCTAGTAAATGCACAATAAAGCGAAATATACCAAGTAGAAGGGATTCTGTTATTTCTGGCGAGTGAAAGACTGTATGGTGCATCGTATATTGAATGTACACACGACAGCAATTAAAACGAAATGCAGTTATGCTTCTCATAATAATAAACTTACTATGTCGCTTCAGTCGAATATCTATCTTGTTATTTTAATTCAACTAAAGATTGGCAAATTATTTGTTTCATAATTAAGCTTTCGCTCTAACATATTCAGTGTACCTTCGGTTAGGATTTATGAAATACAAGAAAGTTGAAAAAGCACATTGTAATTTTCTATTAACTCTTGTGCACTGCTGTGGAAATTTGAAAATTTCGGGAAGTAAATAACAAAAATCTCATTTTCAATTCAAGCGCAATGGATGCATTCCGTTAATGTCGATCTATTGTACAGGCTTCGGCGAAAACGGTAACAAAAGGGGAAAAAGCTGTTCTCGTGTACGAGAATGAAATAAATTGATTTTACGAAGCTTTGAGATCTCTGGAATGACAGTCAAAGTGTTAAACACAAAGTGTTAAATTCTCCAATTCTGGCGACCGTTCGCTGAACTTCTCGTTCGGCAAGTCCAAATATACCATGTTGCACGACGGCAATAGAGAGCGCGCAGTGTTCGCGTTGTTTATTTTCTGGCGCAATTGCGTTTGCGTGGACCAATCTGCATCTCGATCTTGCTACAATGCCCCAATCGTCTCGGCAACTAACCGGCGAAGAGACTGTAACCCAAGATTAGGCGCTCTACTTCACCCTTGCAATTTCGGCAGTATTTACATACGAATTGCGGCAGCACGTTGCAAAATGAGCCTTCGGCGGTTGCCGATCGACGTGTGTACGAAAGGCGACTGTCAATCGAAGACCAGTCATCCTAGATACATGACTAATGAGCTGCGAATTTCCCGCTGGTTACTACGCGTTCAGCCGCTAGGTAATGAACATCGGCGGAATTGTAAGCAGTATATCTAGGAGAATATCATCAGCCAACGATGCTTGGAGATGTCGTGCAATATAGTTCAATTATTGGAATAATTGGAAATGAACAGATACGTATTAGATCATGCCTGTATGTGTGGAAAATATCAACGTTTCTTCAAGATTCTAGCATATTAACCCTTCATCCATGAAAATTTTATTTTTCTTCAAATATTTAAGTCAGGTGTACTTGTTAGTTTCATTTTTTAAATATTTCTTTTTAAAGATAAATATGCAATTGTTGTTTTGTGACTGCATGTTCACAATAACACAATTATTTTTATTTAACTGACTTCATAATGCCTTCGTGATTTATCAAATATTATACCAAGTCTTTTCCAGTTTATGGATTATTGATTAATGATTATAAGCGGTCTTAAAAGATCTCTACGAGCAATGCTTAAAGAAGCAAAAATATCATTGAGTTTTAAATTCACAACACAATGTCACACATTTCTCTTTAGTAAGTAGAATTTGTTCTTTATCACTGAATTACCACAATTTTATGTTTGTATGTTTCCATTCATTATCACAATCTTTCCATCTAGTATCTCATTGTTCCTGTATTGTCTCTCGCGCATTGTTTCTTGTCTCTATTTCCTCTTTTTTTTCACTTTTTTGTCTGTTTTCAGTATGCATAGACGAGAAAACAGAACGAAAAAGAATGTAACAAACACTTGCATCTTTCCGTACTATGCAGAGCACGGAAGAAAATGCTAAACACGTACCCTGCTCTGCACTTCTCGTTATATACATGCCAAGTCCTTTGACGAGGAGTACGGACGTCGGGTCAGTTTGACCCATAAAACCTTATTCCACGCGCGTTGCCAAGTTTTAAGAAATCGCGGGTGCTGCAAAAGTGTTCCGACAATATTTGTTATAAAATCGTGAACAATACTTATGTAGACACAAGCTTATGAATTAATTAGCAAAACCTGAGTATACTGTAATTGAAATGTATCGTTCTGTCCTTTATTGTTCAAATTTATCGTATCTGTGATTTATACGCTCAGAATTTCTATAAACGCATACCCATATGCAGTTTATTACAGTTTGTTGTAATTTAAACATGAGAATGTTGCATTTACCAATTCATTTTCAATTTTGTTTGCACAAGTCTGCCGTCCGTAATTGTATTTCTTTCGATTCTCTGCATCCAATTATGTTTCGACGTTATTATTATCAATGTCTCTAATGAAATTAACGAATTCGACACCGGTTCGGAATAAATGGAACAACCTGTATTGCAAAAATCGACTACATCGAAAGTATCTACTATGTATGTAAATACATACGGATACACATTCGTGATCTCGACGGAAATATCATTTAAACAGTGGGGGACGTCACCAGCTTCGATCCTCGATGCGACAGCATAAAGTCGGTATTGTAATTTTATTCAGCTCCATTTTGAAATTCCGGAATTCTTGGATTTATGAAATATAAAAGTATTGCCTCCCGCCGAATGTGCTGCCGCTCCCCTACTGTTTTCCACCGTCACCTTCAAATACGACAGGATAATACTATTATAATATACGATCTTCGCGACATAAGTTACTTTTATGGAACAGCATTCTGCCCATTATGCTTTTACGTCTTATTGTGCAGAATCGACGAATAAAAATGACGAGCTTGAGCACCTCAAGCACATGGATCACGTAGAAATATAACGTGTCACGGTTAACTCTGCTGTGCCCATTTTCGACCGAATCGCTGTTTCAGTCATTCGATTTTAGATACATTTTCTTGCTGTCTCTTATCTAATTTTCTATTCATTGCTCTACTTTTATGCTGACAAAGATTAACACTTGTTAATTGACTGCGGTTACCGATTATTTTGGAATCAGCGTATTTTTAATCGTTTAATAAATCTACAAGAAGTATCTTCAAAAATATATTTCGAAAAGTTGATAAATAAAGCTAAGAATAATCGCAAACATTATCAGTAATACATTAATTTCAATCGATTATTGACAAATTAAATTCTAATCAGCTTTAACTATAGTGCACGATATTCTGTTACAAATCTTCTTGACGAGTCTATCTCGACATTACAGAGCAAAATGAATAAAATAAATAAAAGCACGCAGAATAAAATAAAGCATATTATAATTCGATCTGAATACATCGACCACAAAGAATGAAAATTCGATTTCCATTTCGGAACATGGACACAAAAATGACTGAATAATTTGGAGAGTAAATGTGAAGTCGTTGATAGAAGCGCGAGGTGTAAATCAAGGAACAGCTTTTCCACGAAAATGTAAACCGCAGAGAAAAACTGTTCAGCCACGGGCGAAGACAATAAACTCGCGGAACTGGGAACGTGTGGCGACGGTTTGTTGCCGGGAATAATAAGTGTTTGCCTCCCACGCGTTGCATTTTTGTTAGCGGCACCCGTGCATTCATTTCCTGTTGAAGCACCACTAACGAACAGGAGGTGATGTCCCGGGGGCGTTTAACTCTTAATTTTTCAAAACATTGCCGAACCTCTCTGGGGAATTGAATGAGCGAAGCCCTGCGGAAATGCGTTCGCGATCGTCTTTCACGGACCATTTCCTGCCGATCTCCGGCAGATCGATCAATATCGACCTTTTATTGAAGCCTATGCAAACCTCGGATTTATACATGTGTACACAGTTTGTTGAATTTATCGAGGCTTTAATTTACTTTTTCAGAACGGCAAACTGCTTACACATTTTAACTAAACTGCTGCCGATCTACAGCAGACTAATAATTTCAATTCGTCAATTAATCGATTAAAATATTTATTTTTCTATAAAAATGTACTAGAATGCAAAAGTGTTAAAATGCGATCGATACGATTAATTTAACTTTCTAGTTTCAATTTCATACATTAAATTATTTTGATCTTTGGGAAAATTTTGTGATCGATATTCGGCATTTAACACGTTAACGCGTCCAGATCATTTGCAAGTCGGATTTAGTTTACAGAGCTGTACGCAGTTCGTTTAATTTCTCAAGGTGTACGCAAAGGTTTCGCTCTTTTCAAAATGGAAAATGACATAAATATCTGCAGTTTAGTCATGATTTCCTGGAGTCCTTTTGATACTTTCAGCTAACTTATTAATCGCAGTTCAATCTGTTTCAGACCACGCTCTTACGATGCTCTTTGGAACAAGATATTAGAGCGTATTTCCTTTGATACAGCTATCAAATATTTGCGATGCCTCGAAACATGCAAGTTCGTGGATTTCGGATATTTTAAAATAATATTATTGCAAAATGCGGGAGTATAAAATGAGTTTATGTTATTAAGTGGAAGGAGAAAGGTTCGAAAAAGATATGTTGAACGGTTTACGGGAATCGAAAGATTTGGGATATGATTTTTCGATAAATAATCGGAAAATTCAAGGCTTGATTGCTAATAAATGTTCGTTAGCTTTCGAAGCTTGCCTCGATTGGCCATCGCTTGCCTTCCACGGCCTTATTTTAATGAAGTTACCACCGCTGCTCGACCCCCGTCACCACGATAAATATTCTGGAGCAAACAATACAGCGCCGTTATCAAGTGATATTGAATTATTCGAAAATCATAGTGGAACGATAATGGTAGGTAGACGGCTAGTCTATTGCTGGCGCGCTCGTGGGAAATTGTTAGGACGACGCTGGGAATATTAACTGAATATGGTATGGTGACCATAACTTCAATTACATCCTTGGCAAAATACGAAAGAACATATTTCTCTGGAACGGGTAGCTCGAAAATTTTCGATCACTTTGGAAATAATTCAATTGAAAGCATTACACTTACTATGGAAAGTGCGAAAATGTGGTTATGTAAATATGTCGTGAATTGTAAGCAGTATCTGGAAGAGTTTTATTGGCAGACGCATAAAAAATACGATTTTATATAAGTTAAAATGATTCTATCATGTTCTTTTCATGTTTAGGTATGTGGATAATAACATATGAAGGACTTTTCTCAAAAATTTCTTTGAAGAATTAGGAAAACGAAGATTTGAAACGAATATGACAGAGATAGAATTATTTGGACGTTCATTGAAAATAAAGAATATTAACTCTTACTTCTTTTTACTCATTGATAATTTTTTTCTTTTAAGGTACTCCTTCTAGACACGTTAGTTTTTGTGTAGACATTGATGATCAGAGTATTCATATTTCTGTCCCAGATACAGCTGGAAAATATCATTTTGTAATTTTTTTTTGTCATTCCAACCAATTGCAATTTTCCCAACAAATTTTTTACAGATTGTCCAGCAATGTAATTTGGTCCAATTTTAAAACAGTTATTTACCGTGTTTTGAGAAGTATGCGAATATTTTCGTTACTCACTGCACATACGTTCACCATTTTCAAGAATTTCCCAATAAAACATTTATGCGAAAGTATTCGAGAATAGCAGATTTACAGAGACGCGTATCTGAAAAATTGCAAGCATAGTCTGCGGTCCTAGACACCACGCATCCTGTAGCAAGGAGACAAACACC
The DNA here is from genome assembly GCA_028455555.1 of Augochlorella aurata. Taxonomy (NCBI): domain Eukaryota; kingdom Metazoa; phylum Arthropoda; class Insecta; order Hymenoptera; family Halictidae; genus Augochlorella; species Augochlorella aurata. The sequence continues at coordinate 5,208,944 of CM052166.1, read as the reverse complement.
AGCGTCCACTGTCTCAGTGTCCTCCATCCGTTACCGACCGCGATCCCCGGTCCGCGTGATCGGTGCTGCAAAATGCAAGGTTGCATTTGCAAATACACAGATACATATTTAATCATCCGAGGAGTTGCAGCCTGCGAAACTTGGCCACGAGGGGTCGAGCTGAATAATTTTTTCGAAAAACGTCCGCAGCCAGCTCTATAATCCCCGAACGGGGATCAGTGATTTAGCTATTGTTACAACCCCGTTGTCGCGTGCCGGTTGCGTGTACCGGCCCCCACGCCTTCGGTAGCTGTTATGGTAATTTCCGTGCAGTTCCCCAGGCCGCAAAGACTGTAACTGAAGCACGTTGCGCAAGAATGACGCGATGAATACGATTTCCAGCGCCCATTGTTGCAGCCCGAGCTGTCGTGAAAACATTAGGGCTCCTGGATATGAATTTAGTTGTTACGCCGGTTCCAGATACAAAGAAGGGATTTCTATTTGACCGTTTTCCGACAGTTTGATACGATGAAAACCGTGAAAGAATATTCTTACTCGGTTATTATTAGAGTTTCATACAGGAGTATGGTAATTTTGGGCTTTATGCTAAACTGGAAGTTTCCACCTAAACTAGAACATTTTGTATTGCAACAGAGATGTATAAACCCTTTTCTAACCATTTGGCTTACGATTTCTTTCACTTTTATAGGGTAGTGAAGGTGGTTATCATAACTAGTTGCTGTGCCTTGGAACATTAATTTTATATTTATCGAATCATATTCAATTTCTTTTATTCAAAAATTAATAAAATAAAAGAATAAAGAATAAATTTAATTGTGCCCGAAAACAAACCAGAAGCACAGCAATTGATCATAACCTTGGGACACAACGGTGGGACCTCGACATAACATCTAAGTGTAATAGATTCGAAATCTTCATGAGGAATCTGACACAATGACATTTTTTAATTTTTCTTATTCTCTTTACCTTTTTATAGTATGGGTATATTATAATATGGGTATATTTATAATATGGATATAATATGGGTGATCTGGCCAGTGAATGAGCACCGCTTAGGATATGAACGTAACACATATTTCATGAATAATTAACAAGTATCATACGCCTTTTACTCTGTTGTCTAACATTTGAATAGAATGATTTGTGCAATTAATCTCGACTTGTTAATATAAATACTGCGTTTAGAATTCTTGAATGTTCATTACCCTGCCTGACAAGAAAATTCGATTACAATTTCATTTAATATTGACTTTTATTCCAATTCGAAAGAATGTACAGTAAATTCTTTCCAATTGTTCCTCAGCTTGTAATACGGAAATACGATTATTTGGCCCTCGCAACTGGTTTTTGCAGTTGTTAAAAATCGGCAACTACACTCCCAAAGAAAAAGATAGCACACGCGTGCTATCTCTAATTTCTCACGTTATAATTATGGTACAGGAAATGTGCCAACGATACAGAAAGACTACCTTCTATTAATATAGAAACATAACATTTATTGACTTTTCTTCAACAAATTCTCGTCGTAAAAATATAAATACGTAAATGAATACAAATAAAATTATAGTACATCTGAGAAATATTCCATATTATACAAATTTACAATAGGCAAATATGAAAATGATATGACTGTATCTGTGTTTAATAATATGTGGAGCCTCCGTGGTTCTCAATTACTTCTATCATCCTTTTTGGTAAGGATTTATACAGTACTTTAATTGAAGATTGTGATAAATTTTTCAATTTCTCTTTAATACTGATTTTTAAGTCATTTAAATTTTCAAATTGCGTAACCTTTTGCGTAGACAGCTCTTGATAATAATCCCCAACAATTCTCAATTATATTTAAGTCCGGGCAGCAGGCCGGCCATTCCAAAACAGACATTTTCTCTTTTGAAAAATATTCATAAATAATTTTTGTCGTGTGTACGACAGCATTATCTTGCTGGAACACAAATTTTGGATCAGCAATGCATTGCGCATACTTGTAAATTTGGTTTTTTCATTAATCTAAAATAAATTGCACTATCCATTTTTCCTTGTATAAAATTAATATCCGTTTTTCCTTTGTAACCTATGCCGCCCCAAATCATTATTCCACCTCCTTTCATTTGTCGTCTAATTCTTGTTAATTGTCCTTTTCGAATGTCATGATAATAGTATGCACTATTATCTGGATTATCCAGACAAAACCGTTTTTCATCTGTAAAGATTACATTTTTCCAGGTTTACCTCCAGTGTATATGTTTCTTTGCAAATTCAAGGCGTGCTCCCTTGTGCTTCTTTGTTAATATATCTCTGTTGTATTACGGTGTGATAGGGCTGCAGGCCTTTCAGTGCTTTTTTTTCACCGTAGTCACCCACAGATTTTAATACATTATATACAGCATTTCTGCTTCGACCAATCTCTTTCGCAATTTGTCTAATCTTTACTTTCCGTTGTCTTAAAATAAGAATTGCGATTATTTCACAGTCAAATAATAGTTTACCACGGGCCATCACGAAATGCGACAGATATCAATATCAAGAAGCACTGAACACCGACTGACCACTTTAACTTCCTTAAACCTCGCGACATATTGAAGAAAATCAAAACAGACCTTGAGTATGCTATCATTTTGTCTCTGTATATTTGTCTCTGAAATTCCAATATAGGTAGTGTTTACATATTACTAGAATGTAGTCTTTCCGTATCACTGGCACATTTTCTGTACCATAATTATAACGCGGGAAATTAAAGATAGCGCGCGTGTGTTAAATTGACAAATTGTCCATTTTTGTTTATAAGCTGAGGGAAAATTGCAGAGAATTTACTGTATCTTTCCTTGCCACACCCACTTGTAAGGACAGAGGGGCTGATATAACGTCGAAAACAAATGGTACAGTTTCTATCCTCAGAGGTACGATTTGTCACGTCACGTGACGATAATGCACGTGGAACATTATCGAAAGTGCCGTGGCAAATGCGAGGAAATGCCGTACGCAAATATTATGCGAATTTGCATAGTTTTCGAACCGTCACAAATAGTACGGCGGGGATCAATATGTAAATTTTAAGTGGGGTGCTTTTTTTCATTCACCCGTAACTGCTAATAAAAGTCGAATGTATTTTCTACAAAGAGTACATGCACCAACTGGTCTATAATTAACAGATCAATAAAATAGGAAAATACAAATAATAACATCAGCCATCGTTCTCCGAAAAACAGATTATAATAATTGAGTTTAGCGCTAAAAAAAAACTTTGCAAACGTTGATTGAATTGTATCACCTACCACTAGAAGGATGAACAAGCAAAATCATGCAAGTAGGCGTAGATGTTAGGTAAGTACTCGAATAGATCTACATCTACAGTCAATGTACTGGGCTTGGCTAAAACAGATTTTGGTTTAGCATAGCTCCGAGTAAATCTGTATCGACGATTTCAACGTAATTCATCATGGGGTGTCTACCGAATCCGAAATTTTCTGCGACGCTATTCGTAATGTTTCGATTCGATCCGAGAACCTCTGTGATCGGCCGCTCCGGAAGCGACAATAGAAAGCAACGACAGGATTAAGCGTTTAACGCGATCGCATCGAAACTTCGACACACCTGGTATTATCACAGAACCACTACAGATCTTGGGGAGTCGTCTGGAAGCGCGTGTGCATGTGTAACCTCTAATGGCAGATGGCATGGGGTCCGTGTGTGACGAGCAGCTGCAACCGACAAAGCGAGTCGACGCTCGAGGGAGAAGAAAGATGGCGACAGAGGAGGGAGGTGAAAAGGGAGCCTGGAACTCGTACTACGAGTCCTAGTACTCGTGTCCTCGTGAGGACTAGTCAACCCCTCTGATCCGGTCGACAAAAAAAACCCTTGATGCGTGACCTTACTGTCCAAAAAACGACACTGCGGAGAAAGAATCTGGGAGAAGCTGAACGCGTCATCACCTTAATGATGACCCAGCCTCCGCGGAGGTCACCGGAAATGAGCAGTTGTGCTGTGTGGTGGATAAGGGGAAAGATTTGTCGGTTTTGTACCTGGCTTTCAGCTAAGTTGGGTCAATCTGTGACCTTATTATTGGGATCTTCGTGCTAGTGTATTTTATAGAAATTTTGCGGTTTATGGGTTGTCATTAATTAGAGGAACTGTGATTTATTTGAAAACTAGAGTAATTAGGAGATAAATTGGAAATGGGTAAATTGAGGATTTGTATACTTACGATAAAATTGAATTGTGTGCATTTATGATGAAATTCCTCATGAGTAGATTTTTAATTTGGTGCATTGACGGTAAAATGTCTACTCATATTTTACGCTCTACAGTTTCATGTCATTTAGTCAATTTATGTTGTCAAGAATTTAACAGATTTTTAATATTAATAGACGATGCTGTGATTATTTACATTTCAAGTTCATTATTATTGTGATTTGCGTTATATGTAATATGCATCAAATACATTAGACCTATAACATGGATTGATTAACATTTATCTAGTCATAGTCGCCGCATAAACCTTGTGGTTAGTGGTGACCACATTTACTAATAGGTTATTCTATGATTAGATTAATTGCAAATTATTAATTACCATTAATATTTACCTTATTTGCCACTGATAAGTGATTTCACAGCTTACTATAATTATGTTAATATATTGTTTTTCATACACGGTTATATAGAATTATACTTATTTTTGACATAGTCTTTGTTTTTTTCAGATTCAGAAACATTCTTTAAATTCCGGACTGTACGTTCTGGAACTTGATCTATCAAAACAATATATATACAACCGGTATAGTTATATTTATTATGAGTGTATTTGGAGTAAATATCACTATACTTATCATAATTACATTTAGAAATCATAGTTTGCAAAGTTTTAACTATTCCAATATTATTACTGCAGCGGTTCAGCTGAATCATAACGTTTATTAATTTACATTTCAATTTCTCGTAACGAATATGCATACTACAACCACACGATCCCGGATATAATGTACACTGTTCGTACAAATAATTATAATTATACTGCGGATTTTATTCATTTGTTGGAATAATTAACACATGAAAAACAGCAGCAATACTTTATTAAATGCAATGTGCCCTCTTTACAAAATAATGGGAGAGTGACCCTGTCATCGAGCATAGAAACTTATCTTCAATAAGTATTGCATATTAAAGTATACAAAGATTTTCCAAAATTAACTTTCCTATTTAACACTAAACCTACTGACATTTCATGTATACCTAATCCTACCATGAGCGGTCAAATGACCGCTTCAAAAAAACATATGTATCTTAATATAGAAAGAGATTTTAGCCAATTGGATAGTAAACAAAATATTTTTCTGGTGCTACAAATTTTTTACAGATTGCAGCATTTTGTATTGCACATTTTCCACATACGTATTTTTTACATTTTATACAAATTTTGTTACTCTTATTGACTTTACAATATCTTATTTGACAAGATTTCCCTCCAGAAGAATCTGTAGCTGCTTTTATTATTGTTTTTGGTGAACATTCTTTGCTTAGCTGTCTCTCCTGGTATTCGCTCCTAAGCTCTTCTGCCAATTGAAATAAAAATTCTTGCCTCGATATTTCTTCACCCGTCGTTTTTTTATATAAAAAAGGCCATCTTTGGCATTTAGATTTTACATTATATTTTCTGGCCATTTGATCGGTTACATCTACATCGAATTTTGTGCTATTGTAAAATCTAATTGTTTCTGATATACGGGTGTCACTTTTTTCAATTTCAACGGATAAATGCATTGAACTAAGTATCAATGCCTTTTTATTGGGCTTAGCTTTATAAATTGAAAGAATAAAATCATTCGATTTGTATTGTATAATATTGCTGAGAAGCGTGTCATATTATCCTTTGCCTGTCTCGCTAATTTTGGTAGCCTCTTTTATTTCTGCGGATAGTTCCAACAAGCGTAGTTTTTTTTACTAGAAGTTTACTCGCTAATGACGCAATTAAAAAAAAATTGTCAGCTGTTATATTTCTTCCATGGCCCGTATATGGTTCTGCATCGCAAGACCGTACAGTCGTACAAAGAACGCGCTTAAAATCGCGCGTTTGTCTACACTGTAGATCCACAATTGCATTGTAGACTCGAAAAACAACTTCAGGAGTGCGCTTTCCGAAGAATATAGTCGTAAATAACATGAATTTTTCAAAGGGACAAATAACCGTTCGTGGTAGACTAGACATGCTATAAATTTTTGTCGGAAAGTAAACAATAAAGAAAGTTGTAAATATTGAAAAATATATTATAGGAAAAGTTAATAAGCTACATGGCGATACAGTAACGTTGTATACGGGAAATCCTAAACGAAATTTCAAAAACGGTCATTTGACCGCGCATGGTAGGTTTAGTATAAAGATGAACTTTTGCGTTATCAAATTCTTCATGATTTGCAAAACACTAAGACGAAATATAAATTGATAGTTTTACTGACATAATCTAATTCCGATCTCTAAAAGCAATTACAGACGTATATTGCTTCATAAGAGTAACAAGACTGAATTTGTTTAAACTTTTCGCCATTTTTATTATATTAAGTAAGCTTGAGTAAGGAGTTTATTCCATCAATTCTAAAGGAAGATTCTTCATAATTTCAACAATTTTCAACTAGAAAATTTGAGATTACTTTGACCGTCATGGTAGGTTTGATATCAATCACAAAGGTTATTGTAAAATATTTTTACGCTACAGATTCATCAGAAAAAGTTTGATCAACATCAATGATTCAACAACTAAGGCTTGTTTTAATGTAACTTTAATTCGAAGTAATCTCTACTTAATTCCTACAACAGTTCAAACTGTTTTACTTAGTGCACTTTGTTGTAAATGCAGAAAATAAGTAAACATTAATATAACAGTATTCGTAGTTATGTTGCCATACGAAACACGAAAATGATATACGCGACTCCAAGGTATCTGTCACCTAAAGGAACTAAATGGTCCAGTCATTACCGTAAATCGTGTGCCTTTTGATCCGCTCCCACACAGCTGATACAACACACTTTTGTGATAGAAACCGAGCCCGCTGACATCTACAGTTACGATCGGCCGATCATCCGCGTCATTTAGTCTTGAAAGTCTGAAGTGACTGGAACGGTAGCAGTCGTGGCAATGGCAACACTATGTATACATACATACATACAGTGACAGCAGCTGCAGGGTCCTCTTGTCAGAGCAGCTGTTCTGTCTTGCCGCTCTCGAATCAGGATTCGAGTTCTAGTTTCGGTTCTGCTTTTTCGTCGCAACTCACGCCATATGGACACGTTCATTTCAAGTGGGCCCGAAAAACTCCATGGAGTGGCTTCTTCAAAATCAAATTGCCGTTCCACCGTCCGTTTTCGACTTTTCGGGCGTTGGTGCATCATCGAGTGCCCACTTGCGCTTCGATTTTATCGATTCTAACGTGTTTCGTCTGTAATTCACGGTATTTGAAGAATAATTAAATGAAGAAAGGGGAATTTGTTGTCCAAGGTAAACTGTTACGTCAGCGAGGTAGAATTACCGGGAAGTCATCGTTTGCGGAGTTAATCCTATCGACTATAAAATTTTTAATGCTGCAATTAACTACATTATGGCATATCATGAAAATTTCACTGCCGAGTAACCAGTAATTAGATTGCGGATTTATGCTGTTGTAACAAAAATGGTTGGGAGAAACTTACGACAGTGGCGAGGAAAAAGGAATTTAAGAACATCGATTTCCAAGTTATTAAAAGCATTTGAACAAAGTTCTGTGATACTTATTCCTCGTACAGACTGGCCGTTATCGGCGAACAAAACTGCAGTTATTTATTTTAGCTGAACAGAACAACCATGAGTCGAAGTTTCTTTCAGCAACTAAATGTGCTATGACGTTGAGATTCGTTAGTTCTGATTTTTCCTGAAGTAATCGTACACCTTTTAAAACGGAATAATCTTTTTATAATTGGTCCAACTAATATAAATTTTTTGGGGATGTTAGAGGAATCAGTTTATTAAACAACGTTTAATCATTTGTTTTCAGAAATTGGTTGGTGCGATAAGAGAATTAAAATTCTATGTCATTGTCTTCATTTTATTTCTATCAAATTAAGCACATGTACTCATACCGTATTTTATCAATTTATTAAGTGCAAACAAAAAGAATGTAAACATTGTTGTGAATTGTATTCTTAATGGTGCCTCAGAGTCACCACTCAAGTGTACAAGGGGTTAATTTCACATAAATATCCACAGTCGGATTACAGTAAATAGAATTCGAATACTCTCAGTAAAAATCAGTTCGTCGAGCAAATTGCGATAAAAATGTAGCAATCCGCAGAGTACCGAACCTGTGAAATCCGCAACGGGACCGAACCGTTCCGGCGTTAATCAATAAAAAATCCGAATTTGCATAAATCAACGCATCGGTCTATGCAATAATACCTCCCGACGGAATAATTATGTCCGTAGGCCTAGGAGCGCGGCCGGGGTTTCGTCGGAAATGAAGTGTCATTAACGATATTCCTCCCCTCGGGTGCAAGTGGTCCACGATTATATCAGTATAATGCAGGAGGATGATCGCGAAGCGTGCGCGTGCACGTCGTGTGCTGATTGGAACGCGTCAGAACGGTCATTTGCGGGGAAAGGAGGGTAAGTTGGAGGAACAGGGGGGTGATTTGGCCCCCGCCAAGAGTCTATTGTGTTCGCCGCCGATTCTCATCCCGGTGCCAGCTGTTGCTGTTTTTTTCGTTCTTCTCTGTTGCACGGGTGCCCGGGACACGCCCTGTCGGAGCTTTTCCCAGAGCTTTTCTTTGTCGAGTATCATTCACGTTCGTGCCAGTCGATCCGTACCGAAATTAATCAAAAGGGAACGATCGCGAGCACGTGGGCAACCCCGGACAAGCTCCCGAACGAAACGCAGACGCTTCTCTACGATCAAAATATTAAATAGCGCGACAAACCCTCGGGGGCCACCGGCTCCCCAACAATGAGAGGTGGCGGGGCTCCGTGGGTTTTTCAGAGGGATATGTAGAGGGTACCGGCCACGTGCCAGCTATAGGGATCTAATGCTGCAACGGCCACGTGCCCATCACCTAACGGGTGTGCGATCAAGAAGCGGCCACCGGTTGCTCCCTGCACGTCACCCACGATTGCAAGCGCAGCTCGA
>CM052166.1:5187280-5199700 GCA_028455555.1 Augochlorella aurata | reverse complement strand
GACAAATATTTTTTAGACAATAATATTTAGACAAATATTTTTTACTAAATTTTAGCGTACTAAATATTACTTCCAGTACCCAAAATTCCAAAGATAATCTTGAAATGAAAATTAAGCTATAATGAATACCTACTGCATTTAATGATGTACACTGTATGCGTATGTATGTGTTTGGAATTTACAGGTGCACATTTAGTAACAACGTAGACAACGTTGTACATGAGCAGTAAATAAAGTTTTCGTTTTGTGGTTTCAATAACTTATACTTTCAGATCAGAAGCAGGATTTCAGTCGTTAATAATTTGGAAACGACCGCGTCGGTTCCGATTTAGTTTCGCATGTAGAATTACCCATCTAAAGTGTTTGCCAGACGTAATTGAACACCCAGTGTACAGACCATCTGTCCCAAAGGGTAGATTTAAGCTCGACCAAAGCGCTTTCATGGGTTGGCTACGGCGAATTATATGTGGCGGAATATGGTGTACCCCTTGCGCGATTTCTGCGCTATCGTTAAACGTTGCTCCCTTTTCTCTTTTAATTTCGTCTTCCTAATCTGATTGCGGTTCGCTTGTACTACAATGATACACACTGCCAGCGGAAACTTTCCGGCCAGTTTTCCTTTTTTCAGGGCCGCAGTTTAATTCAGCAGAATGAATCGTATATTCCTTGTCGGTTTCCTTTGTGCGCTACTTCCCTCGCTGCTTTCAATCTCTTTTCTGCTACTTGTAAAGTGTAAATTTTGTGATTGTTCTGGTATCGTCTGCACAGAATTGTTGAAAAGCATTAATCGATTTTCCTTTATCGAGTAAGCGAGGTTTGGTAGAAAAATGAAGTTTTTGAAAAAAAAGATTTCACATATTTTTGTATGTTGACGCACTGATGTTTTTACAGAATTATAAGCGTTACAAGTTTATAGAACTCTCGTGTATGCTTCAATAGTATACCATAAATAGATAATTGAAAAGCTTTATGTATTCGTGCACAGTTTCATGGTGCATCTATACGCAGAACCAAAATTGTCTTCATCAGTTGCAGATAAAGATGATTGAATGAAAATGTTTGTTATAAATGCATAAAATCTTGACATTATCGACAAAATGTGCGAGAGAGAAGGACGAAAATGGATCGATCGGAAAATGAGAAAATGAGAAAATATGTGATGAAATGCAATTATAAAACCGCGATTATAAAACAAGAATTAAAGTGCATATTTTTCCAAACGTGGCTGAGAAGCGGAATTTATGGCAAGAGCTTGTACAACGTGTAGGAGTAAGTATCAAAGAGCGGTATAGCAAGATGCAATTGATTGCGAAACAATAGACAATGAAGCGTCCTGAAACACACAAAATATAGCGAGCGCTGTACTAATTGTAAGCTGATAAAACAATTCTGACTGCATAATGGCGGTTGGTAAACGCATTACCGGTAGTCAATGCTACAAAAAGGATTCATTTGTATTGTTCAACAAAGCGTCAGCTTGACTCTGCGAAGCTCGACTTCCTTTCAAACTGCATCCGTACCTACCTAGCGAGTAATTTGTACGTTTATTTTCTGCTTTGAAATATCTTTCAAAGCAGTTTAACCAAATTTTTTACAAGCTCTGAGAATATTGATTTCATTAAGATTGTGATTGGATCTGCGATAGTTGTCTCTTCACCTGGAATTATCAATACAGAATGACTATCTCACTTTATTATTTTCTATCTTATCTTGCTTTTACTTTACGTGACATACGATACTTTTCGTAGTTTTTATTACTGCATCGTATCTTTTCTCTATTTCTGAACTACTAATTCAATGTCTTCGATTATAGTTTCTCTTATTTTATTGTTTCAATTTAGCAAATTGCTTGGAGAAAGCAAATTGTTCGGTAAAGGGTAATGAATTAACATGTATATTAAAATATTTGCTGAACCGCCGCATTCGTAGTATTTTTGTAAGACTGACAGTGACAAACAATTTTACTTGGGAACAGAATATTAAGTTTGCAATTTTATTATAGCAGAAGAAAGTATGTCGTATGTTATACAGTTAAGTTCATTTGATCTTCTACATTTATTTTGAAACCAACGGACTCAAACAAGACTGTCGAAATCGTCCTACACTTACCCTAAAGATTCTCACCAAGAAGCAATCGAGTTCCCAAAATCTCTAAAAACACGATCAACTGCACGAACCAATTAAAAACTTCAAAATTGATAAACTAGAATCTTGCTACCACGAAACTCTGTGCGTAATCTGTATAGATTTTCCAATCCCGACCCCCCTGTACGACCCAAACATATTAAATCCGCGACAATCCCTTCACCCCTCTATCCATCCACTCGTAAACTATATCCCACGATCGCGTGCAGTTGTCCGAAATCTGATTAAGCTCAACAAGTCAGAGCAGTTCGCGACACATCGTAGCAGCCCATGAATCATCAGTCTTCAGTTCGTAATTCTTCGAAGACCAAGAAGAAATGCTCGGCGGAGTATCACGAAAAGACAAATGTGACATCTTCGTCACAAGAGCGAAGACGGAAGGTTAAAAGAAAGAATAGATGAGAGAGGCCAACAGAAAGAGGGTGGTTGAGTTCGTGGCGAAACAAAGCGAGAAATAGCTGAAGATTCGGTGCGTTTCCTTTGTTCGTTTTCAGCCGCTAGCCGCCGCGGCGCGTCCCGAACTTTCCAGCACGTTGGAGGGGCTCGATTCCGGCATGGCGATGGATCGATACAGCACCAAGGGATAGTGTTATGGGGGTGGCTCGCGCTCGTAATACACGGGGTTGCTAGCATTGCCGATGGTGGAGAGAACGCGCGTATACTCCGCACCACCCCAATGGTAGAGCAGCCAGCGCTAGCACCCCATTCGTCAATCCTTTTCCCTCGTTCTGGAGGCCCCTGCTCTCTTTGTCCGAGTTCGTTAAACTTCCAGTCGGTCCACGAAACCCTCCAGACTTTTCCGACCGCTTTTTCTTGCCACGACGCGCATCGATTTTCATCATTTTCCGGACTCAATATTGCTTGGAATCTTGTAAACAGGATTCATTTCTTCCTTTGCAGGAAACATACACTACCGGCGAAAAGTTTTGGACTAGCCCTAAAAAAAGTGTTTTTCGGCATTGCACGATTATCTGTTAAAGAATACTGATAGAAAATGACTTGTTTTTATCATTTAGGGAGTTTTACTTTATTCCGGTAGGATAACTTTTCGGGTTTTAAGTTCAAATAGAATATTATACTTCCTTCACGTACCGATGCTAATTTCAAACTGAGTTACGAATAGAAGAATGTATTAAGTATTTATACCACAAAAATGCTTTCGAACTGTTACTAGAATCAAAAAACCAAAAGAAGAACAAAAACAAACCATATATAGTGGAAGTATATCGCTTATATTGATTTTTTGTAACAACATTTTTTTATCATTCATTGTACTCATTGTACAGCAAACCAGCCCCTCTAACATCTTAAAAAATGTTACCTGTTTATAAATTTTTAGGAAGTTATTTCTTTTTAAAAGGTGTCCAAATATTCTAGTGATTAAATATTACTATAAATTCTTTTAATGAAATTAATTGCACACATAGTTCAATGAATGAAGAAAACATACAATCTCGTTAGTATTTAAAATTCCTTTGCATAAATCTTTTTTTATCTATATTTAAAAGAATAGAGAGCTAAAGACAGTAATGGTTCCCAACGTTATAGACTTCTGTACTACTATACTATAGTACATTATACATAGTTTAATCTTTCTTTTTATCGATTACAGAGACTACCATTGTTTCTTTCATGATGGCACGCTTAAAAAAATAGTTTACGTAACTATTGCGTATCTAAAATATTCCAAGTGCAAGTGGCGTTATGCGGTTAGGTGTTTGCCATACTGTCTGACCACATTAAGTGTCTCGCTACTTGTTACCACTAAATTGTTCTCATCTCATAGTCGAGTTTCTTTCACATAATTAAGCGATGACAGACCATTACACGAAATTAAGAATAACTATAACATTTATTTACAGATTAACGCGTTGAAAGTAAATAAAATTTCAAAATAATTACAGAAAGTGTTACTTTTAGTGTCACTTTAAAACTTAAGTGTTACTTGTCTATATCTGCTATATATTAATCTACAAATTTTCGTTAAGGCCAACAAAATGTCAAACGTACTTTCGTTTGGTACTTGCCCGTATTTAAAACATTTTTAAAATATCGATGTTGAACATCGATTCCTGTGATTGTACACGAACGTCCAAAAATACATTTAATACATATATGAGTACATAAAAAATATTGAACGCCTTCGATCATAATATATTTCATGCGTGATGCAGGTATACTGATAACTCGATCTCGAGAGAAATTATTCCGTTTATCCAAACACACGGGAGTTTACGACCTATAATTTTTAGGCGATATTTCATTGCAACTTGGAACATGTTCAGTCGTTTAACATATTTTTTACCAGCGTGAAGGACATTTTGCATGAAGGAAGTCAAAAAAGTTTATGCACGTTGCTATTTAATCTGGAGTGCAAATTTTAAGAAATATCAAACTCTCTCTCACAGCGTTTGCAATTTTAATATGTTCTGTATATTTCTATAAACCACTCGCAGGAATTATATAACAAGCCACTGCATATTGCATAAATTTGTGTATATGTTATACACATATATTATACAAAAGTGATGTATTATGAGAAATATCCTGTACAAAATTAAATTAAATACAAAATTTATACATTACATAAAATTCTTGACATTATATCGATTTTATGCAACGTTGAATTTACGTAGTATTTAAATTATCGAATTTTTGTAACAGGTCTACCACCAACATGTTTAATCTTTCAAAAGCAACGAGTAAGTTCTTTTTATTATGATAGTTCTATGTAGAGTGCAATTTCTACGGTATTTAAGTAATTTAATTTTTTAATCTTGCAATTACAGAACTCGGAGACACAGCATTTGCATTTTTATCATGAAATTTTCCGGGACTTTTCTGGTTCTCTCGTTTGCGATGCGAATTCTAACGCTGCTGACAAAGTCCTCGCAATTATCACGGAACGGGCAACATTGTAGTCTTATTGCTAGAAAAGTAATAGCGTGACGCCGTTGTGCTCCACGGAAACCGTTATCAGTTTTACTGCTTACGGAATATGGGAAGTATAAAATATGGGAATATCCTTAGAAATCCGCCGGCGTATTCCTAGATTTTGTATGGTCCACTCTGATATGCACTTGAACGGGATTATTCCGGTCGTTTAGCCAGAGATACTGTTTTCTCCGTATTTTTCACCGTGGAAAATCCTATGCAGCCTCTGTGAAATCTGAACACCATAGACACTATCGTCGAGCAATAAATACATTTACGATGTCTATAATAAACTATATTTTCTACATTACATCAGCTGAAAAATGTTAGCTGTTTTATAAGAAATTATTACCCGGCTTATTTATCTGATTCTCCTCTGAATAAATATTGAAAATCGATGCACAATAGAAATAAGGATGTTCTAATATCATCAAATTAATTAGAAGCGTTTAAAAGTACGATGTAAAGTACTCACTGGACCCAATAAATGGATAAAGTTGTCCATTATTATATAAAATTCTCCTATCTTTTATTTTATAGTCTGTTAATAATTAAATGGCAAATTGCTTCGAAAGCATAATTGACATTAATAGCTGCTCGTTAAGGTGCAATCGGGTCTAGGTATATGCATATCGAAAGGATGGAGTGCTCCTCATTTTCTCTAATCATTTTACAAAACACCGAAGGCTGTTTTAGACTTATAGACTTCTAGGAAGAACGGAATAATAATCGAATGAATTGATGTAATATTATTATGTGATTATAATGTTACGCAGTACTACGCAGATTGAAGGATTTGAATAAACGATAAATCGGATAAGGCTTAAAATCAATTAAACGCTTAACCAGGATAGCTTCGAGATGGCTAGGCTCGATATTATAATATCCGTTTAAAAATAGCGACCTGGAACGCAGCAATGTTGCTTCTGCATGCTATCGAGATAACGATGGCGCATTGTATCTTGCGAAATTTCAGCGGAGCTCAGTAAATGAAAAACTTTGAGTTCATAATCGTATCAACGATTATCATCGGTCGTGCGAAACTTCCCGAGCTAGTTTCAGATCGATAGCGTTGAGATATCGCATCTTAACCCTTTGCGGTCGGAAGCATTTTAACCCTTCTTTGCATGATTTTTTCTATTTTTATTTTTTTTTTTTTTTCTTAAACAGCGGAATGACAAGTTCTAGTCCTGGTAATTCACAGTGAAGTTTGCTATTTTTTGACAACTGCGTTTCGTTGTACGCAATAGTCGTTTAAAAAGTTGCCAGCAACAAAAAATTTACAGTACAAGGGTTTTGTGTACATTTTTTTGGTGACTAAATATTATGATTGAAATTTCCATCATCATGCAAAGAAGGGTTAACTGGAAATACGAAATATTTTTTCAGACTTATAGCGTTTCTATTTGATATAACCTCGAGGATTTTATACATTATGGAACTGAATTTTGTGACTCGTGCAATAGTTAACAGCTCTTAACAATTTTTTGAATATAAGTAAATTTGATAAATATTATTTTAGAAGATGACATGATCATTTTTAGCGGCGCCTTAGAGTCGCCACTCGACCGCAAAGGGTTGAACCTTTTCGATACGATCTGCGACAGTGCTTTATCTTTTCAAGTTCTCGTCAAAACTCCTAAAGTTCATGTGACTTGAATTAACATTCGCGGGCGAATGGATCGAAGCGCCAGCGTTCTTGGTTAAGTTCTACGATGTTGCGTAACAAACTTAATGTTTCTAATTACGAGCTATCCGATGGTGTAACTCGTTGATCGAGATAGCTGAACGTTAAGTGTGATACTTTAGCATCTAGATACTTTCGAGACAGCGTTGCAAATCGTGTCTCGTCCCGGCGCGAAGCCTTTCGATTAATTAAATGCGAAGATAAATTACTTCGGGTCGGGGAAATTAGCAATTTCTAACGCGCAGCCAATAATTCGTCTATCGTCGCTGCCATGGACTTCGTTTAACAGTCGAACACGTTCGAAAATATTAATACGACAAATCTTACAAATTCACATTCACTGCTTAAAATCTCTTCTTATTTTAATATCTTGGATTTGATAATCTCGATACGAATTTAATAACGAATTCTTAGTTCGTACCAATTTTAGGATCATTTTTAAGTGCTTCTAGACGAGAAAATTAAAATTACTTCTAGTCTAACAAAAATTGTTCTAAAAGCAAAAATGGAGTTCTAGCAAATTTCATAAAAATAATTAAATCGCGCGGAATCGATTTTTCATTTCGCATTTTTTGCTGATTTATTTTACGTTGTTCGGAAAGCAAATTCGTTTTTTTACCAACCAACTCAATTAGTTCTTTTACCAACCAACTCAGTTAGTTCTTTTACCAACCAACTTCATTGGTTTTTTCATCGACCATATTTTGTTGTTTTATTACCACAAAAATGAGACTGCTGTTCATTCAAACAAAAATAGAATTGTGTTAAGTGTATGAAGATGTTTTGACAGAACGGCAATGCCGAAAAGTAATTCAGTTTAGAACTAATTTCGTTCTTTTTTTTAAGGGAAAATAAAAGACGCTTGTTTAATATTCAGCTGTTATCTATAAATTTTATTAAGTATGTATCGATCACTGTGTCCTGTATAATTTTGTTACCTTTCTGGTAACTGGCAAATTCCATGCTGGTATTCCAGCTCGTTATTGACAAAATGTTGAATCAAGTATTTATTGAAAAACAAAATTACTTTCCGAACAATCCAACAGAAATCGTGAAACATCCTGTACGTTTCATAAAAAAATGATGTAATTGTATTCGTTCGTGGAGTGGTTCTTCTCGTCGTCCTTTTATCTCGAAATCTCGCTTTGATATCGCAAGATATCAGCGAAAGGAAATTTCGCTTTTATATTTACGTGTATCCGGGAATCCTTTTTTATTACGCCCCATTCGTCCGGCATCTCTGACACTGATCCGTTACTCTAAAAAAAAAAGATCTCAAGGACGGTTTAAGTTTGCAAATAAAAGATCCCCGCCGGAAGGGAAAAGTAGTCTTAGGTCCCGAAAATAAACTTTCGATATCTGTACTACTTGTTACGTTATTAAAATGCTGGGTTTTATTATAGAAATTTATTTTACCATAAAAAGGAGTATGTCAAATATGAGATTATAAAGTCACCGAAAGAACACAATATTTTGATCTGACCGCAGTTGTAAAAAGACAACAGTCTTCGAGGTTTAATTGGAAGGACATCCGTAGAAGCAATTTACAGGAGAGGCTGATCGAAAAAGTTTAATTAAACCCAACACTACAATTCCTTCATTTCGTGACAATCGAACAACTGTTTTGAACAAAGGACTAAATATCTCACGAACCGCTCCATTAACACGAAATCCGTCGTCTACCGATTAGACTGAACATGCTTCTGACACTGTTTAAAACGCGCATCGTTTGCCAGAATCGCGTCTGCCGAATATCTGCATTTGGCTCGACAGAGTGGCTTATTCGATAAAAAGCCGGAAGATGCGGGCGCGATACGAAAGAGAAATAAATAGGCAAACGCGATGTTTCCCAGAAAAACTTTCCATTAGCCGGGAGGAGATTTTATTGACTGTAACAGTCTCTGTGTGCGCGAAGTCAGGCCAGCCCCGAGGGCGTCTGCAAAGTAGTTAAGAAGAGGAGGAAGAGCCGAGAAGAATAATTCTGGTGAACGCCCTCACTGCCTTGACCTCCGCGACCTCTGCTTCCACTCACAGGTTTGAGACCAGATTCCTTCGATGCACCGCGAAGGTGTAGGTATCCTTAGGTGCATCGAGTTTACTCCACATAACGTGCAATTTATAGTTTGCTCGCGCTCGGTAATCGCTTCGTCCGTCACGGTCGCTTTTCGTCGTTCAGGAACTGTTTAGAAATTACAATTCATACTTTACTTACAGCTACCTCGAAAATTTCAGGAAATTAAATCACTTTATCTGATTAAAAAGGAAGTAAACAGTTGAGAGGAATAGTTGGATTTATGATGGAGAAACCAATAACACTTTCTTTAACAGCAACAAATATTTTGATACATTCACTGTAATTTATCACTTTTATACGAATTTGTTTTTCTCTCCATGTAAGGGTTTGACAGTGGAATTATCTCTGTAGATAACATTCTCTTCGGAATGCTGATTATGATGGCACACGTGTTACAAAATTAAATCGACGAGAAGTTTAATTCATAGCTGAAGAGTTAAAGAACGCAACGGTCGTCTATAATTCAATAAACGATGACATTCGAGTTCCTGCTCGTGGCATACGATACTGATTTATGCGTATCTCAGGTGGTTCGTGTGGAGTTTAATTAGATCGTTCAATGTAGCATGACGTAGTGACCGCGATTGAATCATATCTCTCGGGATGTCCTCTAATCCTATGAAACTGCCTATTCTAGAACAAGACGCCTAGCAGGCCGCAATTGAATTCTTCTCCATTGATTGGGGCGAGCAGAATCCGATACCGACATCAATTTCCCGCGGACGCTATTTTTATTACATCACTGAAGAGGGGTATCTGATAAGAGCCGTCGATAATGGTCGAAGTTTTATGAACGTATTGCTACTAGTTGAACCAATTATCTTGATATGTTTGTGGGTATTTAACTATATTATTTACGTAACTGAAAATATATTTATTTTTACTCAGAAGGAGTTATGCATGAAGCAGTTATAGTATGGCCTATGTGCAGTCTATCGCGAAGAATGCTGTTTTGTCTTAAGACTTTATCTATTGGAAAACTATTAATAAGATTATCAATTATTGTTTTTGATAATCGCAAAATGATTAGTTTATGTTGCTGAGGATGAAGATTATCAATTATTGTGTTTGATAATCGCAAAATGATTAGTTTATGTTGCTGAGGATGAAGATTATCAATTATTGTGTTTGATAATCCCAAAAAAGTCTTGTTGGAACACGATTGAAATAGCTATTACAATTCAAACATGTATTCAGAAGTTATTAATTGTAGGTTCTTAAAAATTACGAAATCATCGCTGGTAGATAGTTTCTTAAGAACCAAACGTTCTTCCTCTACCATATGGGTATGGTCTCGGCATGAACTAATTTTTAATTCAGAAAATGTAATATTGCAGAAATGGCGTCATTATTAAATAGGAACATGTTATTCGGAACAACATTTTTCTAAGAACAATAGATAACAACTACGATATCTTTGGAAATAGTATTTTTCATCTTTCTCCTTATCATTTTTGCTATCATCGCATGACGTTTAATTTAAGTGTTGAAAAGACGATCTTGCCTTACAAAAATGCTAACTCGATTGCGATATTTTTTCGCGTAGACGAATAATTTTAGTGTTCCGATTACAGGGCCGACCAGCGTCGCTCCGATTTCTTGTTACTGTTTTAAAAAAGGAACCACGCTTTATTATTCCGCGCGATAGCATTTGAATGAAAAAGAAAGTGGCAGAAGGCTCGCGCGTACAGAATCGAGGGGGACAGGGCGTGGAGGTAAAAAACGAGAAAAGAGCCGAGGGGGGAAAAGTTAGGGTACGTAGACATCTGTCGCAGCAACATGCAAATTAGTTGTCGAGACCAAAGGACTTCTTTCGGAATGGCGCGCCGCTGCCAGAGAGCCCGGCTTCCTTCCTCTCGTTTATAAATTATGTTACAGACGAATGGGAATCGGAATGAAATAAACATCAAAGCGTTGACTTCGCTCTGTCTTCGCTATCTCAATTGTCCGCCGACGAAGCACGATTTGAATTAAATGTTCTATCACTACATTTCTGACTGTATGGCTACGATTTTTCTGGCAACTATTAAAGGTGTCCCTAGTATTATGAAGTTGTTACTATACATAAATATCCCTAAATCATCCTAAATATTATTTATTATTATTATTATTATTATTATTATTATTTATTATTATTATTATTATAAAGGGGAAAATAAAGGAAATTAGCTGCTGCAATCTGATTGAAAAGTTGGTAAGTTCCTATAGTTATACTGTAAATGTTCGATTTTCTTCATATTTTGTTTAACCGTTTGAGTGCCACGGAGCGACTTTGCGCTTCTCCTCTGTCTCTCAAACAGTGCCAGCGCTTTAGGCTGCGAAACCGATAACCGCGACACGCTCGGTTTCTGTCGATGCGCGACTTTACGGTTACCACTCTATTTTAGGTAAAAGTAATGAATGATACTAGTAAAAGAACGAAATTTAATTTTAGTTTTAAATTATATTCTTATATTATATGACGCAACCCAGACGCTGATAAATCTGTACTTACGCTCAGAAACATGGCAGAACAAAAATGAATTGAAACAATTACAGAACCGTATAAATCTGAAAACAGCGCAATAGCGCTCCTTGGCATTCTTGGAGAGGGAATAAGACAAGCGCTATCGCGCCGCTTGGCACTTTTTTACGGGAAAACAGCAAAGACACGTGGCACTCAAACGGTTAAAATATATTATAATTTAAGTATACGTGCTTCTTAACCAGTGAGCTGTCTTTAACGCGAATGTTAAAAAATGGCAGCATTTTATGATATGACGAGTATATTCGTAAAAAATAATTGGTTAATAATTGATTAGTTACTGTATGTTTTTATCTTAGCGTTAACACGTTGACTGCTGAATCAATCACAACCTTCGAAACTCTCACAGCATTGAACATCGGAGAGTTGAAATCGGTAACACGAGAGACAATCGAAATGAACGGTAAGAGCGCTCCGTTTCCGGGTAGTCATCGTGTATACAGGCACGTCGGATACAGGATACAGACGCAGAAAAGTAATGAAACGTAGCAAAAGCGCAATGAAATCGGCACTGTCGTCTGTCTCTGTGCCACGCGAACGAAAAAATCCCGCCACGCCGGCCAGTTCTAGGAAAGAAATGACGATGAAACGTAAACGCGATGTGTCTGGGTTCGGTTACGTGAAACTGGTAGAGAGTGAAAGTCTCGTCTGAACCGGTTAAATGCGATATCGGCGGTGTCGAGGAGGTCGAACGGTCGATAAAATCTCGTTTGTTTTCACGGAATATTGCACGCCGGTGGTGGGCACAATTTTAATCGGACCGCGAGCAAAGAGCACCGTTCTATTTAAGGCTCGTGCAAAAATAATTGCGATTTCCAACCGTCGATTTTAAGCGGCGAATCTCTCAGCTTCGAATGCATCAGATGCTTCGCGTTAACCTCTTGCGCTATTTCATTTCTGGTTACGATGATCCGAAAGTTCTCAATCTTCTTAGAAAAGACAGAAACCGGAGATCGGCATTATTTGAATTGTTTCGGATAAATGTCTGCTTAAAGTAATTATTCGAATGAATACTTGTTATTTTTATAAAGCCTTTTTAGTCGAATATTTTATTCG
>CM052166.1:5101347-5121822 GCA_028455555.1 Augochlorella aurata | reverse complement strand
TTAAAGTACAAGAAACCGTATAAATTAACAAGCTGTAATACAGTTTTTATTTTCTTTCTGCAATGAATAATCTTTTAGTCGAAGGACTTCTTTTTAATTCGTAATTTCTGCAATCTGCAATCCAGTAATTAATTTTAAGTAACATTTTCTGTCGCTTGTTTCAGTATATGTGCTCGTTTGTTGAAATTACTACGATTTAACATATTACTTTGACGCATTACTGAAAGGCTCAGTGTATCTTCGCAAACAGAAACTAACAAAACAGCTTCTTGCTTTAATTAGTTTAATCATTTGAGAATGATATATAAATACCATCAAATGCATTTTCACTTTAAGTGGATAATGTAAGATTTACTTTAGTCGCTCATTACCAACTGTTGCAGCTTACAAATACCAATTATACATACAATACTTGCAGAAGTGGCAAAATTTAAATTGACGTTTCTACATTGTGAAATCGATTTACATTTGAATTATTTATTCTAGACAGACCTGCAGTTGCAGTTGCATCGAACATTGTGTATTTTCGTGATAGTAATATTAATCATTAATAACGACACTTACAAAACTGTAAGTCACAATCACAGACTAATGGAAATAATGCCTGGCGATTTATCTTGCAAAACAAGTAACAACGATGTAATTTTTTATTACGGCATGCGCGACGGCAGGAGTCGGCTCATAAATTATCGGACAGTCAAATAAGAAGTTGAAAAGTCTGAAAAGATGAAACAGAATACGAATGAGTTGTTAATTCGTTTCGCCCAGTGAGCAGGCGGTCCTTTATGAAAAACTTCATTTTCCCACTTACACACTATCTTACCAATTACACGCGAACGAATGTGCTCGCCACCGCATATTTCTTCATATTCTGATTGCACCCCTCTTTTCCACTTTATTCGACTTCCTTATATGGAATTTCCCTTCATAATTCATCTTCATAACAGATAAAATATATTTATGTATCTCCCGTTTACTCGAAATTTATGACTGTGCTGGCGTTCTCTCCCTCCCCCCCTCTCCCGCTTTCTTTCTCTCGTTTGGATATTTGTTTTTAGTGTAACGCACACTTTTTACGTTCCAGCAGATGCAACGAAGCTACGGTATATTCATAATACGACGTATTAAATCGTATTACTACCACCAAAAGCCTGTTCCTTCGCGCAAAAGCAAATCCAAATTGTAAAACAGCTTTATTACGCGCGGCTTTATCTCGCACACGAAATCGGTATTATATGTTCAACATTTTTTGCTGTAATTTCGCCGAGCGAGCTGCTTACATTCTCTAATATCGTGGCACTTACTGGCGAATATCCATTGCGCCTACGTTCGGCGAGTGATTTGTAATTTCATAAGAGACGAGAAGATCATTCATCAATGATTCAGTGATTCGAACAGATTTTAGCTTTATATGAAATTCGTCTGATGTGATCGTGCAGTACTTACAATTTTCACAACTGTTCGAATATAATCAAATGTGATCCTGTAAAATTTATTTTAAAAAATTGCATAGGAATTTTTTAGGGTACCTCAGAGTCGCCATTCGAGTGCGGAGGTTTAATAATTCCAGTCGATGGTCATTTTTCAATAGCAGTAATAAAAAGACGGTATTTCAAATAACATGTAATATTAATCGAAGAGTTGTTTCTCGGAAAATGTTTTCTTATTTATTGCCTTGTCAGAATCTATAGACTTTACTCTCAATAACTTACTTACATCGCAATAATTGGATTAAAAGACTCTAAAAATTAAACCTCCAACGCCGGAGCTATTTAAGGAACTGTCGGCAGTCTTGAAAGATGGAGGAGTGACGAAAAGAAAGAGAAGCATTTCGTCCTGGTTCAGCTAGAGGGCGAAGATATCTGTAGCACGGTGAAGGACGGTATATGTATGTATGTACAAATCGGAACGGATCAAGTAGTGTGGAGAAGTAACCACGCTGGCGGGCGTTGGAAGTAGCCGCCACAGAAGTTTAGTTGTTCCAAATAATGTATTGCAATATATACTATATAATAATAAATAATACCTTAGAATTCCTAATTGACACATTTATATGATGGCAATGTTATGTTCATATTATAAAATTAATGTCGAAATGTTTATGTTATTAAAATTATAATGTTATTTTCGTATTAATGTATAAAAAACACAGGTGTTCGTACAAATCCTGTCATTTAGAGGTTAATAGACTAAAATGAATAAAATAAAACTTAAAAACCGAGGATCTCGGAACAATTTTTGTCGGAGACATCAAAAAATCCCAAGAACTCTTCGATTGTCTTTAAAGTAGAATTTGTATGAGAAGCGATATGGGTTCGTCGCAACTGGTAGTAGCGAAAGTCACGATCAGTGTTAACATACGAAAATAAATCGGTCTAACAAGGCACCGGCAGTGCGCAGTTTTCTGCCGGCAACAATAAATCATCATTCGCGCCAAAGTTTCGTCGTGATTTATGATTAATCCTGTCAGGTTTCAGTGGTGGTGCATCTGAAAGCGGTTGATTTATTCGGTTTACTATCAGCCTCGGACTGATACTACTGACCGTGCCTTTTGAAACACAGCGTCGTCGTTCGAGACGCGTTCAAATTATCCGAATCACTAGCTGGAATAGCGTTCATGCCTCTTGAGATTCCAAGCTAAACAAAGGCCACCCTTGCCGAAGCTGAAATAGCATAAAGCGATTCCCGGGTCCGAGGATTTACCCGCATTAAGGGTTGGGTTTGTCGGTTTTCCTAAACAGAGTGTAGAAATCGGTTTATGTAGGGTAAAATTCGAACCTGGTTTTAAATATCTATTGTAATTGGTATGTGCAAATTGTTGGAGATAATATTAAAACAATGGATTTCTTTAACAAAACTATAACTGAGTATGTTTAGGATTATTTCTGGCTTTGTTTAGAAATTTCTTCAATATACCTTGTCGGACAGTCGTTGAGACGATAGATTTTTCTATAGACCACGATAAAACGTGTAAAAGTATTTGTCGGGAACTAGATATGCAAATGACAATATTTATACACGGAACAATAAGTGATATGATCGTGAGGAGATCTCGCTGGGACTAATTATAAATATACTCAATAGGTGGCATTGATATTTATCTACATCGTCATATTTAATTGTTTACTAAAAACGTTTGTGGTCAGTGTATTTATCAATCAGGATAATGTTTAACATACAAATCCACAAACGCGTTCTATTATGTTTCATGTAACAACAAACATGTAGTAGAGTAACTTATTGAGGTAAAGAATTCTGCTATTAATTTATTCAAATGAAGAATTATTCGAATAAATAATTGATTATCTTAACTGAATATTTATTCAAAACAATCTGAAATATGCTCAACTTTGATTTCAAGGTTAGCATAACCTTGAAATCAAGTGGGTTGGTATTTTCAACCCGCAGAAATAGACGTGTCCTTTAGCTGTAGGTGAGATATCGAGATGCGAGTAATCTGCGCGGCAGCTTGAGTCCTGGTCGTCGCATTGCGGAAATTTCAGGAGCGCATAAATTACGAATGTTAATTCTACGTTCACGTGCAACACACACGCGCGCGCGCGCGCGCGTAAATACGGTGTAAACGGCCTCTGCGAGCAAAAGTGTGCGGCCGCGGCGTGAAAACACACAGTGACGCGTAAATAAGTATTTTAACGGCAGTACATGCACGTCCGTAATTAATAAGACGGATACAAGTTCTGTGCACTTGCCCCTCGGTATACACCGAGCATTCGTTTTGAGGGGGTTCTTTTCCGCACGTGGTTGCAAATTCCGTAAATGGAGCCCAAGGTGTAGGGTCTGCTAGGCAAACCCGGCGACGAATGCGACCTGCGGACCCAGGACGGAACCGTCCTTACCCTTTCTTTTCAATCTCTTTTTTCAGTGAAAAGCGCCTCGGGAAAGTCTATTACTAACGCGTTCCCTACCGCGTCTACCGTTTCCTCTGCACAGTGAAACTCATTTTCAGGCTGAGCGGCATTTTTTCCATAGTACAGAACACGAAATTTCTTAAGCTGCTAAATTGCAGCTTGCGATTTCCCCAGCTTAAGAATTTTCGTGTGCTGGATTACCTCTTGTTGCAGACGATCTTGAACATCGTGTGATTTATGCCTTCGTTGACCTTGATGGAGGTTGGCAAGAATACGACCATGACAAACTTTTTCTGAGATATTTCAAGTTTCACCGTTGAGTGGGTGGAATCGTAACAAATCAACATGTATCTCTGGTGGGCGCTCAACGAAGTCGAACTTTCACCAAAATTATGTGCATCGTCGTTTTTACAAAACGGAGATTGTTTCTTTTAGTGCGGCGTATCTTTTGTTGACTTAATGGGACGAAACATATTGTAGAATTTTTCACGTCCAATATCTAACACATGATCTAACATGCGCTTTAAATAATTTATTAAGTGCAGCGTATGTCTATGATGAGATATTAAAGCAATTTAGTTGTCTCTCTGAATATTGTACTATAACTAGTCTGCGAATCTTTGTGCATTTATATTACCAAACATCGATTACGATTTCAGTTTCGTTTCGATATAAGAAATCTTCTGATCAGCCAATAAATTGTTCTCCGAACTAAATTTTGCAAAATTAAATACTGAAAATGAAAAATTGCATAAGGATTGGCAATCGAATTGTGATTTCCGTGCAACCAATTGAATTTATCTAGTTTTACGTAAGCTGTGAGATCGTGGACACCACTTTGTGAAAGTGGTCGTGGACGTACTAAATGTGCTTTTCTGAAATAACTCTGGCTTACACGTTTCTGTCCGCCCACTAGAGGTACATCAAGGTCAAAGTCACCGATGTAGTAAAATAATGAAAGTAAATTAAATTATTAACGAAGAGAGAATTAGAGTCCTGAAGTGATATTATTTTTCATGTTGTAATTTTGTATACAATTCAAAATGAAAGTTACAGTAAAATGTCCTCTAATGTAAACAATTAGCAAACTGATTAAAACAATATTTTTTCCAATATATCAGATAGAATTTTTTATCTTTCAAAAAAATTTATTAAGCTTTTACTATCCATTTAAAAATCTGATATTTCACACGCATAAACCTAATGCTCTTAAGCTTCCTATACGAAACGATATAACAATTAATATATAAATTCAAAAGAAAGTAAGAATATATTTGCAGGATTCAATTTTGGCTTCAATAAAGTAGCCTCTGAATATAAACAAATTGCACTCTTGAAATCGCCGTAGTAAGATACACACGTCATCGCTATATGGAGATTCGTCCTGAAAAAGGTTTAATGATCCTGCTATTTAATCTCGAGCGGAAATATCTCCTTCCTACCTCCCCTACGTGGAAAACGAAGGAGACTTAAATGTTCGATACGTACTAAACCTCGTTCGATATTTCAGATGCGAGGTAGCAGGAGTCCCAGCCGCGGTTTATCTTCATCGTGCGTTTATCGCGGAGGAATCGCGTGTGTTTGTATCATTGTGCCCTGCCGTGTGCGAATACGAGTCCGGTATTCCGAGCTAGGCGTTTTGCGGTTGTAGTCCGCTGCAGTTGCCAGGATCCTACAAGTGGTTGACCCTGGCCGCGACAGTTTGCTAGCCGACTGTTGAGGCCTGCGCCAGCCGTAAACTTTGTCCCGAAGGCTTCTTCGAGATTCTTCCCCGCGGTTCCGTTCCAAACAGGTGTATACCTGGCTCGGCCGACCATCTATGACTCGCCACGGAGCAAGCAATTAACCATTCAATTGGCTGTTTTCGTCTTTTCATCCTTTTCCCTTCCTTTTTCTCCTCGTTTCCTATATTATATACCGGGGCCACGGTTATTTCCATCGCGAGCTGAACTTTCGTTATCCTTCCTCTCATCTTTCCACCTGCTTTTACTCCGGCGCCCGTAAAAAGATGCCGTTCTAGTCTCTCTCTCTCTCTCTCTCTCTCTCTCTCTCTCTCTCTCTCTTTCTCTCTCTTTCTCACCCATACGCCTTCGGATCGATAGATTGGCCCAATATCCGTGTCATTGACGCTCATTGCGATAGGCAGCAATAAAGTGTCCTCTCTGTTTCACGCGCGACCAATTTACGAACAGCTGCTTCCAGCAATTCGAGGACCTTCGTGAATGCCACGATACGTTTAATTGCCATTTGATTCGTCGCGTCGTCGTCCCAGTTTTATTGGGAACGTAAAATATATTTCTTTTTGCCGGTCTACGCTTATAGCCGTGTCGGCTACGATTGGCTGTTACCGGGCACTTTGACGTTTTTACGTTCAATTCCGGCATTCGAGGACTGCTCGAATATACATTGTACGGATCTTTTTCTGCTCAAAATTCATTAGAATTAAAATTTTTATTAAAAATCATTAAAAATTATTATTTCAACTCATAATCAAGATTTATTACAATTGATAGTAGTCCCATTAAAAATAAATCAATTTAAATTTCAATTGTTTTATTCTGATATGCTAGTGAATAGTTCGAAGCATTGTTTGAACCTATTTTTCATGTTACAATGAAAAATTTTTTTGATATTTTAAAAAATATCAAATTTTGTATTATTTTTTTCACCCTAATAGCACCCTTTATTCGGGTGCTATTACTAAAATATTTGAATATCCTAAATACATCTAAAATATTCATCCATAAGATATAATTTTTTTCAAAATTGCAGCAAATATATAAGTTTATTCAGCACAAAGTTTATTTAAATGCAATTGATTGAAAGTAACAAAAAAATATGAAAAAAGTTATTTTACAATGATTAAAATAGCTTTTTTAATTTTGCTAGTACTTGGAATAGCAAAAAAAACTCACATTTTTTTCTTCTTACTTATTCGAGTCTATAACCAAGATATAAACAACGAATTTTGCAGGTAACCGATTTTGATTACCGCGAGGTCTACAAAACACATTGATTTCCGTTGTAAACGAAGATAAGAGAATTAGTTTTCTTAACGTTTCTATTTCTATCTCTTTCCAACTGATTCCAATTTAGTCCAATGTTTAAGAAGTTATTCCATTCTATAAAAAAATGACTGAATATTTTAACGGGCAACTGTATATAACGAAAATTGTACGAAGCTTGAGTAAATCTAAATTTAATCCTGTCATTATCATAAGATAATAAACACTAGCCGCATTTAGATTTCGGTAGTTCTAGTGTTAAATAATTACACTTCGTTGGTTGGAGTTATTTTTAACAGATTATACGAGGCTGCTTTTTCGTAAAGTAGAAAAAACGAGATTTTGAAAAGCAATATTAACGTCGTAAATATGCCAGCGATATTACGGTTTCGACAATTATGAGGGTAGCAGCCTTGTCCGGCTGTTAAGGCTCGAACGTTGTAAATTGTTAGTAGAAACGTGGTTCCTAACGAATTACCTGGGAAATCCGGAAACCGTTCAGGCCAAACTATATGTATAAATATACGAAAGACAAATAATGCGGGCTCCAGGTATACGAGCGCGCATTTTCTGACGGCGGGGTATTCCGTGGGAATGCACGATTATTGTCTGCTAAAAACCTAGTGCCATAATCTCGAAGCGAGTGTTACGCTTAACACTAAACCTACCAAGATCTAAAAGCGACTAAAGAATGTTGCTTTGCAAGAATTACAAGACAGAATTTATTTATTTTAATTTGTCAAAATTTTTATAACAGTGTGTGCCTGAATAAAGAAATATATTCAACAATTTCTAATGGAAGCAGCTTTATGACTTCAATAATTATGAAATCAAAAATGTGATACCGGTGATTTGACCGGCGATATCGTCGGTAATTTAGTGAAGCAAAGTTTTTAAGCTAATTGTAAAAAGATAAAACTTGTTATGTATTCCTTTGATTAACGACAATATTATTTTATTACAAAAATTATAATATATATATATATATATATATATATATATATATATTATAATTTTTGTGTTATATTATATATAAAATCAATATTCTTGTTGTCAGTAAATTGTCAGTAAATAGTGTTGTGAATTGTAAGTTGAATTATCGCTACTTTACAGCGATTGTAAATATTTCCGCACAGGCACACACACCACTTTATAATTCAGTTTAATTGTCGGCTGTGAACCGTTGAGTGCAATTGTGCTTGCTTTTTATCTCGTTATAATTGACGCTAATTTTATTTACTGGATTGCTAATCGGCTTTCATCGTCCGAGTAGAAAAAGCATTTGATTAGGAAGATACAGAGTGGCTCAATTGATGAATAACATCGATATTGTTGATAAATATTTTCTGTTATCGATATTATTGATAACAGAAAATATTTACATAAAAATCGAACATTTAATCGCAGCAAGTCATTGCATCTTGCAAACGTATTAACACATTAATCGTAATATGCGATTTTGCCTTGCAGATATTAATCTACCTTTAGGAATTGCATATTCTGTGCGTGCTGCTTGAATCTTAGATAGCGAAGCACATGTCGTCATGTGCATGCACTGACATGTGAAAATTGTAGATTGCCATGCATGTCTATCGTCGACGACACTGTACCGTGTACATACGCGTATAGCTATGAACTTAATTAATCCTCTGTACAGAGAAACATAAGCTACATACATACATGGTTGTAGATGTCTTTAACACAAATCTTAATAACGGAGCGAAGTGTTATATAAAGTCTGACAGATACAATATATCTGGTTAGTATCGAAGTAATCTGAGTTTGACCTAATTAAAAAATTTCCAATTTACGGTAAATAAAAACTTTCATATACATATAATATAGCGCAAGGAAATATAGTTATTCAACGAAGTTTCTGAAAGTACGTAGGAGGTACAGTTTTACGATTTTTGTTTAACGTAATCGATCATAATTAAACTGAGGATTTTGTATGCAAACTTTTCATAAATTCCAGGAAACAGGAGCTAAATAGAAATTTCATATTTTATTAAAAATTGAAATTGTGATAAAAATTATGAAAAGTCTAAATAAACTTGTCCTTGTCATCGTTATGAAGTAACATATTAACAATTAACAATGTAATTGTGGGGATAGAGAAGTTTTTGGTGTTATATGGAGTCGGGAGATTGAAAATAATGAGAAAAGAGTGGGGAGGGAGCGTTTCGTCCTAGGTTCGCTAGAGGACTCGTCAGTAAGGCTAACTAGCGGACCCTGCCTTAGACGCGGGGATATCAAAGAAACGATTCGAGATTGTATATACAAATCGGGCCGTGTCAGGTAACTTGCGAGAAAGGAATCCATCTGTTGGCGAATAGTGGAGGTAGTCGCCACATAATAATATGTAGATATTGTTAAATTCCATCACATCTTTTACTGTCTTGTGTTTTGCCTCATTTTCATAAAAAAATCATAAAATTCGCATTCTAATCACAACATCGTTAAAACTACATTAAAACGTGAAATCAGCGCTTTAAAGAAATACAGAATACACAAAAACATTCTGTGATCCCTTCTCGACAAGATAATCGGTTAGATACAAATCCTTGATAAAGAAGGTCGAGCCGAAGGGGATTTTCCTCTTGAAAAAACAAATCTGACCCAAGATTACATACTAACAGGTCCAAGGATTTTCTATTATCAATATTGTCGGATACACATGGTCCCCACGTTATTCTTATATTTTTAGTACCGTTTGTATATACATATACTCCTCTGCGATAGGAAAACAAATCGAAACTACTCGTGCATGTGAAATCAATCACAATCACGAAAAAATGCATACTTTGAAAAAAAGATACAAGTCTTGCATTGCATTGTTTTAACTTTTGAATTATTTTTTTAAGTTAACGGTTACATTGACACGTTCAATTATACACGTTTATATTTCAATTTGACACGTTTATAAACGTTCAATTTTAACAGTTGTTCTGTATTTGATTGATATACATTTTGAAGGAACATTTATTTCATCACAGATATCTTCAAGTAAAATATAAATGATTATATTATTTTTCAATCTACGTCACATTATTTAAGAAACAGGGTAAATACAGATTGCTAGGAAAATCTTGATTTTTATGTGCTTACTTAATTGTACTAAATTGAATGGCAGAATGATTGTTATTGTCCAACTAGAACTTTTTACCACTATTGAAAAAGTAAAAATGTTTTGCTTATGCACAAATATGTGGAATAAAAGTTCCAGTAGATTTATAACTGTTGTCTTGGAACAGAAAAGTTAAAATTAAAAAATATCTGCTACATCAAAACCAATCGGGAACAGTTTCATTCAAGCACTGTGCACGAGACTGTCAAACTTGATCAGCTAGGCTGTCACAGTGTCTAGTAAATGCGTATATTTATACGCCTGCGAGGCAATGCATTATGCAAAGCTCGATGCGTTAAAATTGTTGAGCTCTGTTAATAAGTGATCCCTTTCGAGGTAGTTATTCAAGCAGTGCATCGGGCAACACATTTTTGTAGCAGCTAGTCTGATAAAGAAACGGCCGAGTTTATGCAAAAAATACATATACGCGTAAGCATAAGAGGTAAACTCGGGTAGAAGCTATGCATATAAACATGAGATGCATTTTACGGGCAGAGACATCACCATATACAGTATTACGGTGACGATGCACGGACCCGTGATTCGTATTTGTAAACCTGCGCGGGTGCATCGGTTCCATTTACCGTTCCACTTATCAAAAAAATATCGATAAAGCGATTTTTATTGCGGCCGACGATTCTACGAAACTGAATAAATAACGGGAACGCGAAAAATCTATTAGGGGATGTTGTTTTTACCAGACCTGTCACTCGTATGTGACCATATTCACTAGAACCTCAACAACTCGAGTCGAAACGATAACTTTTCTACTAGACAAAAATTTTCTT
This sequence comes from Augochlorella aurata, assembly GCA_028455555.1. Taxonomy (NCBI): domain Eukaryota; kingdom Metazoa; phylum Arthropoda; class Insecta; order Hymenoptera; family Halictidae; genus Augochlorella; species Augochlorella aurata. Next base: position 5,111,033 of record CM052166.1, on the reverse strand, counting down.
CCTGCCATTTCGTTCATCTACAAAAATTAACTCGAAATAAAACTTCCTTAACACTTTGACTGCTAGCAAGGTAAAAAATGTTAAAAGTTAAGTTGTATGACATCAATTACATTTTCAACTTCTTACGCTAATCTTTGCGGATTTTAATAAAATTAAGAAGACGTGACAGATTATCATAAAAATTAATTTTTAAATCTGAACAAATAGTGTCATATATGGGTGATACTAACTTTCTCATAATTAATTTTGATAATTTTTATTTTACATAAAGATCGATTTATTAATAATATACAGATTTTATGTACTTGTGGCAAATATCAATGGATCAAATACAAAATAATTAAAGAGTTCGAATAATGTAAAAATGTTGCACTATTGTCGACTGTACAAAATTGTTCAGCGTATAGGAAACCAATCCAGTGTTACTGCACTCACACAGTAGAAAACGTATACGTATATGTGTATAACTTTAGATTTCGTATATTCGACATACCTCCAATTAATGCAGACGATTTTTCTTAGATAATTACATTGGCATACTTCTTTTGTTTTCATTTAGAATTTTACGTATTTATGATAAAAAAATTGAAGAACATTTTTATCTTCTCTTCAATGTATTAAATTTTAAAGAAGATTAAAAGAAGAAATACATTTTTATTTAATTTTCCTTTTTTTTGGTGTTTAATGTCGCATCGACCTTCTAGTCATTAGCGACAGCTTGATGCTGTTTTTTGTTCTTAATTTTTGTTTCTTACAATTGAGTTCGAAAGTTTTATCTTCCACAAAGACCCGCCAGCTACCAGCAAGTTTAGTATCCACCAATCCACCTAATAAAACAGTCGTAGCATGAATGCCCATTTGCGGTTTCTAATAGCACGAACAGTTGGTCAGCAATCGTTCGGTGACCACGAATAGGATCGTTTACCTTCTGCTACAGAAACATTTGAGTTCGGCACGGACGTGTTCCTATCGTAATTGTAACAGCAGAACGACTGCTATCGTTCATTAAAACATCGACTTGTTTCACGTGCAGAAAGCGACTCATGTTACAGAGAAATCCGAGACCCAGAACTTTCAACCTGACGTCGTCAGACGTCTGTCCCCCGTTGACGAGACTAAGAGATTAAAGAAGGTGGATGAACGAGCAACGGAGAAAGGTAGAACCGGAAAATACGTGTACGCGTGGTTGCACGCGGCTTACAGCTGACGCCCTCCACACTCCAGAAATTTGTATGACCTTTGTCTTCATTCACTACGATCGAAGCTAATCGTTCCGCTGTGAGAGCAGAACTGCCACGTTTGTGTTCGAAAATCCTCAGAATAAATTCGTTTTCTAGGATAACATCGTTCGACGAAGTTTTTGCGGCTGCATTGACATAATCGCTTCTACATTAATCATAGTTTACTAATATGTTATCAGTATAACTCTAAAGCAACAACTGACTGTTAGAAGAAACTGCAGTGCATGGTGTTTAAAAATTATTTTTAAAGTTTTATCGTATAGACATTATTCAATGCCGTAAGTACTTTATTTTAAGAAAGGAAAATAAGCAAAACATAAAGTTAATTAACCATTCTAGTTTTATTTTTGCGACGATTCGCTACTTGTTCCTATTTTGTTAATAACAAATGTGAAGCTCAAATCGAGCGGAAAACATTGTTGAATTGAAAAGTTTTGCTTTCATGTATAACAGTATGTATGTCAAAATTTTGCATTCCTACGCATTGTCTAACGAGAATCGAAATAAAAGAAGAATTTGTGTTAATGACTACAAAATTTCTTATTCTAAAAGCATGATGACTAGTCATCACAAATATTATGTCATAGAAATTATAAATATTATTTATAATTATATTTATATAATTATTTATAATTATATTTATTATTTATAATTATATTTATATAATTATTTATAATTATATTTATTATTTATAATTATATTTATATAATTATTTATAATTATAAATATTATTCACGGGTTAGTCGGCGTGTTTTCTCGAATAGAATTTACCTACTTATACATGTAACAGTCGGATAAAATTCTATACTTGTCTCGAATTGTCTCGATATTCGTCTGGAAGTCTGAACCAGTTTCGAACATTTGTTTTTACTTCTTTGTCCGACGCATTGGCGAAACTTGTTCATTTGCTTTTGAACGTATCAACCTACTCATAAAAATTAGCATAATTTATAGAGCTTGTATCACTTAAGCATCCGAGAGTACATATCAGATAGATTTGTGCCTCTTGGAAACTAGGAATATGTACTGTGCGTTCGCGTCGAGTATATTTACATACGATGCTGGGACGAGTGTTAAAGATTATTAAAATACATTTATCATTATTAGAGGAACATAGGATTCCGAAATGAATGTTGTGAAACCGTTTTATTGGACAAGTTTCTTTTTATCTACCGGCGCAGCTCCTTGTTCCGTGTAATTATTGAAATGCAATCGCGTGACTATTCACCAGCAGCAGCGGAAGAACATGCGACGCACGTGAAAATTGTGACCTCTCGTTTAAATACCTACGGTAAATATTTTTATCTTCCCGTATACACCGGCTGACATTCGCTTCGAATTGAAAAGCTTGAAAATTTAACCGAATGGCGCGATCAACTTTGCCGGTGTGAACATTTCCAAACATTTGACAGTTCAATTAGTTTGCATTTTAACCACTGACGCAGTTTCGCTTGCTCGCGCCCGCGCCTCTTGTTATTAATTTGCTTTTTGCGCTGCCAAACACCGTTTTATTTTGTTAATTACAATAACTGTGTCCCGGCGAATTTATCCTGCCGCGAGTTTCTTTCGTTGTATGTTTGTTTGTATCGGTTTATTATTTAAAATTTCTTTTGTACAAATTAATCGGCTTTTACAATAAAAAAAAACAGAAATACCGTTGAAACGATTGAAGCATGAAAGAAATGAATGTGTATTAAGTAGATATTACATTAGAAGAAGTTAGTTTGTATTTGATACAATGCTGTGAGTACACATTCAGTACTGGAAAAGAAGCATAAGAAATTATAAAGTATAATAGCGGGATGTAACTACACAGCACTGCTTCAGGAATGAAGTCTAAACGTTGAAACAAATTGAAATTGTCCCACAAGGATGGGCTGTGGGTATTTGGGATTAAAAGACCTGGAAACGCATCGTGGAAACTGCAAATCTGGACTCGTTAAAATTTGGTTTGTTAAACCGCTCTCATTGTTTCGGAGTACAAGTGGATTTTTCATGACGTCACTCTACATTTCTCTATCATTATATGTATAGGTAGAAAATACTGTTATTTCTTATCAGATCGTAAACATCGTAAATCACCGACATATGACATCAAAGTTTAATGAATATGTATCAGCACTCGCGCAAACACAATATATTGCGAATAATTTGCATTTCAAATTAATATGTCTTTACATTTTCATTTTCTGGATTATATGTATAGGGATGTAATAGTGTTACTTGTTCTCTTCGACCGATGATTTATCGTGTAGTACGCGTTTACTATCTTTGATCATTTTAAGAAGGTCACGTTCATTTTACAAAAAAGAAAAACGAAAGAAAGAACCGTAAGTGAAGTTGTATCGCGAGATAGACACAATTAATGTTAACAACGTGAATACCAGAAACTGTAACCAAACCACTATTGTGCAATTAAGATTATAATTAAGATAATAAAATTGCTGTCTTGTTAGATACTCGTGTACTGTCGGATTAGTACCGGATTACAATTACAGGTACACTAAATACTAGACAACTGCTTCAATTAAGGCTGCGTACATATGCTATTCGCACGACGCGAAACTGGTTCTTACAATTAGCCTCGATTGATCGAAATGATGTCGTCTAGTTTTTTCAATGTATTACGGTATAAAATACGGCATTAACGTTGCGAAGATAAAAAGTACATTGAAATTATATAATAAATTAGATAAAGCTAAATGCATATCGAATGAACTATGAACTGGCTAATGAACTACTGACTATATTAATTTCCACTCTGAAGAATGTGATCATTTAAACGTGACAGCGTAATTGAGCACTTCGTTGCTACGTTGGTCGCCATTTTTTCATAAAACTCCGTAATTAAGTTTCCGTAGAATCTATTTTAAGTAAGCCAAACATTATTATGATCTACGAGCTCTAAGAAGGTTACAAGAGCAATCGTAATAAATCTGATCTTCTTTATTCTTACGATGTACACTCTTCATAAGATATAATATAATTTACCAAATTGAAGTTAAGGACTTTCTAATTGTTATGCTATAAATATACTATGACTTTGCCTACAAGTTTCATGTATGAGATCGTAAATGTCACAAATGTGTGAAACTGGTAACGAACGTGTTGAATATGTTATCGGATCGTTATCGAACAAGTTATTCCATGTTCACCTTAACACGTTGACCAAAGCTTTGATTAAGATCTGCAAAATGCAAGAAGGCTGGTGTAGTATTCAGTATCATACATCTTAACTTTTCAATGCTTCTTCCATTAACACTATCTTCACCAAATTTTTGTATATACTTATTTCTATCAAATTAATTTTATAATACTACGGGTTTATGCATTCACAGAACAAAAATGAGCAAATAAAACACACAGAATCGTGAAGACAAAAGAAGAGTTTAAGGATACTATCATTTAAAAAAGAAATACATTTTTACCTAATCTTTGTTTGATATAAAATATGATGGCAATTTTGGTAAACATGTGAATCTTAAAAGGTGTCTTTTGACGCTATTGGTAAAAATAGTGTTAAATTGTAATTTTAGAAGTTGTTTTTCATTTCTTTGATAAAAATAGTGTCAAATTACAATTTTAAAAAATGTCTTTTCACGGCATTGTTGAAAAGTTGAATGAAATGAAAAGTTGTCTCTGGTTAAAATTTTAAAATGTGTTTACATAGTGTTAGAAAAACATGTCTTTGAACATCTTTGCTAAAAAAAATGTCAAATAAATTGGAAGTGTGAAATGTTCTCGAAATTCGAAGTACAGTTTTCACCGACAAAAAATGGTTAGGCGATGGTCGCGGGAATGGTTGGCAAGGCGAGAAACGGAAAAGAAGACGAAAGAACGAGGCAGGTAAACCAGTTTCTTGTTGCTCGCGAGAGAGCATCGGGTCTGGGCCGTGGTCCTTCGGCGTCTACCCTCGGTTCAGGGATTCCCATGGCTCGGTCGAGCCTCTATCCCTGTACCGTGGCACGTCTAACGGTCTTCTATTGTCCAGGCCGGGACCCCAATAGCGATCAGGAGGGGCCTCAAGGCCCACCGTCAGCGGTGTTCTCTCGTGCTCTGCCAATCGGGGGATCGGGGTCCCGGCTGCCTCCTTGAAAAACCCCGAGGAGCCTACCTCGAGTCGTTGCCTTCTCTCCTCTCTCTCTCTCTCTCTCTTTCCTCTCTCGCCTCTTTCCTCTTCTCTCCACTCTTCTCTGCTCTCCTCTCTGTGACAAACTACGGACCAATGCAACGTGAAAGAGGGAAACGCGATCTCACGATCTCGCGATTCATCGCCACAGGGAGTCAATGAGATTCGATGGGGGAATTAAACTAATGGTTACCATTGTCGGGTTTTGTTGCGCGGAGAATTTGTGTTTTCGAGTGTCGCAGGAGGGGATCGAGGCTCACCGCGAAATCTATCCTCGGATATTGGAGGGTTGTCACGTTACTAATTGAGCTTTCCGTGGATCTTGAAAAATGCTTGCCCATATGATTTCGGTTAGACCCCGACCGTCGCGTCGCGGTCGACGACAGGGTTGCTCGAGCAAATTGTTGCGAAGGGTGGCGATCCCTATCTGCTCCCTGGCGACGAAAGAATATTGGTGGCTCGAACCTTCGAAACTTTGAAACAATAGACGGCTTTTTCCTGTCCCTGTTGACAAAAAAGGCGAGCCATCGGCAAAATGCTGATAACACTCTGGTTTTTCGTGTCCCTGTTGGGAAACTGCTGGAACGTTTGTGAGAAACGTCAATATTTGAGCTCTAGAACTTAACACTTGAACGGCGGACCTTTTTGACAAAAATGCTGGAATATTTATAATTTTATTTAGCAACTTTTTCAACATATTTCTTGAGGTACTACAATGGTGAGTTTTTGAAAAAATTCTGTTAGCATTTAGATTAGTTGGCCGGTCAGTTACTGTAATGTGATCAATTGCTATGCCTTAGGTTTGTTTTCGGGTATCATTAATTTGATATTTATCGAATAAGACATGTTACATCTTTTTATTAAAAAGTAAACAAAAGTAAATAAAATTAATTATGTCCGAAAATAAACCAAAGGCACAGAAATTGGTCACACCACAGTAACCTGCTCCACAACCCTATATCTTTCACTTAAGAGAATATTTCTGTAGAATTTCTAATTTTTAGCGCGAAGAATCGCTATAAAAGTGTTATTACGGAACAGGTATTTTAGAATTTATACATGAAAGTTCTATGAAAACTAGTTATTTTAGAGCACCGATTAAAAATAGTTTTAAATAGAACTATTATTGAAAACAAACACGAAAATCGTAATTATACGTACATTATGTAATTAATAGATTTTATTTACATTTTTTTACAACTGGAATATAAATAAATATTTCATTATATAATATATAGGTCTTCCTGCATGTAGATCAATGTCTTCTTCTGCGTCTTCTATATCTGTATTATCAATGTATTCAACTTATTGCTTTTTGTTGGTAATAGTAACTTGATACCGGAAGCGCATTGTGAATTTGAAGACACTTGAATATTTGAAGTCAACGAAATGTATGAATGGAGGGAAAAAAATTCGAAAGTTATTTTTGAGGGCATGAAAGTCATTGATGACTTGTGAAAAAAATATCTATTCCTGTCATAGCGGAATTTTCATTTTTACATCTTATAAATTCTATGTGACTCAAAATTTTCAGTTTGAGAACTTCTTTCTATGTATTCTCATTGAAATCTAGAGGCAAGAACACTTTTGAAAAAAAATTCCATAAGTACTGCTACAAGTAGAACCTATTAGCATTAATACTCGATCCCATCTCTAGCTGAGAATAATAATGATTCTACGAGGTTCGCAAGAACGAAATTGACAAATGCCGTGAAACGCCGGTAGAAAAGAAGCTGCAGCGACGACCATTATCAGAATCGGCGAGTGACTTTTACCGAAGCCCGACTCGCAGATCGATGGGCTGACGTTTTGCAACGTTTCAAGAGTATACCCGTCTAAGGACTCCAGTTCGGAATCGAGGATCGAGTCTCGAAAGGGGAGTCGCCGCTTGTCGCTGGCCAATGAGTGGTATGTAACCAGCGTGGTCAAACAAACAGCAACCGACACGGCAAAGATGCATTGTAGAGAAGCGACGGGAGTCGGTGTATGAGCGACGAGCAAGAAACACGGGGGATAAGGGAACTGGAAAGAAAGGACGAGTAAAGAAACGTCCGCGGATGACTGGAAAAAAACGAAAGGGAGCGACGAGACGCGGTGACCGGTGATTATTGGCGCAACAAATATCCAAAGTGGGGTAAGGAACACTGCCGGCAGACCGGCAGAAGGAACGAAGAGGTAAAAGGGATCGACGTGAACACAGGAAACGAGCAAAAGAAACGGAAAGAGTTGCGAAGAAGAAACGCGGTCCCATTAGTTAGCGCGATCAAGATAGCTGATAAATGGGATTTTTAATAAATAAAAATTGTATAGATTTGTTACAAGAATCAGGGGCATTTAGGTACTCTTTCCTTTCTTTAATAATTGTAGTAGGTTGAAAGCAATGTATCAATACTCTTTAATTAATTAATAAGAAGCAAGCTATTTTAGAATAACAAGAAAGTTTTTTTGGAATAACCAGAAAGTTCTTTTAGAATCTTCGTTAAAAGGGGTTCCTCAAGGCGAACGAGCTTCGATCTGTGAATTTCTGTGCAGAATATTAAACTTAAAATTGACCTTTTACAGATTTTATGTATGTAAATTAAAATCTATACTTTTGAGAACAACCTCTTATCTATTCTCACCGTTAGAATGTCCACCATTTCTTTCACAGTTATTGAAATTATGAAAACGTTTCTATCAAATATTTAATGATAAACTTCTTTGTTCAAGCAGGTACTGTGATCGTACGAAGTTAGAGTAAATCGAACTTTGTTATTATTACAAAATAGTATAGATTAGTTGCATTTAAAACTCGGCAGTTCTAGTGTTAAGTGGTACTTATTGAAAAGATTCAGAAGGAACCAAGTGCATCATAAATATTCGTGTCTGACGTTCTCGTAACGTAGTTGTTGTCTGTTGGCTTCGCCTTCAACTGGTTCGTTAAAGTTTCTTTAGCTTGCTTGTGAGTGCCTTGTACAAGTATTATTTCTAATATAGTAGCGAGATTAGTTAAAATTATGAGTGTAATAAAGTTGAAATGTTTAAGAATCTAGTTGGAGCATTATTTATGACGTATACCGAGACAAGTTTACTGTATATCACAATTATGGTACAGATTTTATGCTAATACTAGATTCATATAACTTTCAACTTCTAAAATTAAATAAGTATATATTCCGTAATACTCGAAGTAATTTAACCCTTTTAGACTTCATATTACATTCGTATTGTAAAAATGCCATTCAGATCATACTACTTCTTACATTATATTCATATTATAAATCATACAAAGATCATGGCAGATTTTCATAAATACCACAAAATTGAGCAACATGGATCACGTCTATACCACGTACGGACTAAACATTGAAACGGTTCAAGATCACAAGTTTCATACTATTCTGTATTTCAATGTAGAACGCAAGATATTTATTTTGATAACCAAATAATTATACATTTTTAAATCAAAGTTTGGCAATTTGATATGCAGATTGCAAATTTCATGCATTTATGAAACATACAAATATAAGAGCAGTATTAAGGACTATATAAAATCTGATCTTCTTTCGTATTCAATGTCCCTACTTTAGAACGGATATTTTAAACGAGCGTCCCAAAATAAAGACATTGAATCCGAAATACGGGAACGTGCTATGAAAACGGTGTTCCATAATAGGAGTACGCTCTTACTTTACTATTTCATTCGTATTATTATATTCGCGTTAAATAAATATCCCAAAATTTAGTACGTATCTAGAAACCTAAATCTATCGAACAGTAGTATAAATATTCAGCGATAACAATTTTCATATTCTTATACACCCTGAGAAGCGTTCCATAATAGGTACTTTTAGCTTATTGGACGTTCCACCTGAATGCGAGAGAGAATATTTGTGGGAGGAAGAAAGGGCATATGCACGGCGCGAAGGAAACGGGAAAACGAAGGAGAAGAGGATGAACGAGGAGGCGTCTGGCTTCGGAGAGATGGCGAGAAGGTGGACGGCAAGGGGAAGGAACAGAGCTGATGGTGCTCTTCTAGTGCAGCCGTACGAGACTTCCACGAATCGGGACCTCCGCGGTCTTCGCTCGCCGCGCGCCGGTCTTCGTCCTCGTCGGTCTGCTCAGGCCGCACTCGAGAACCCAAAACGCAGACTTGAACTCACAGACGATATTATAGCTTAACTTCATATTATTGTGCTCCTTATATGGCAGCCCATGGTATATCGCGGTGCAGGCCGTTTAATCTTGCCAAAGGAGTTGGCCTCGACTCCCCCGGGACGTGTCAGTGCCCTTACGTATTTCCAAGACTTCCTTTTCATTGCTACCCAATAACGGGC